>CAUYSK010050426.1:0-46089 GCA_963575035.1 Avahi laniger | reverse complement strand
ACTTAAAAGAGTGATCTCCAGTTCCATCCAGGTTAATAAAAGAGGTATTGATTCACCATTTTTGTTACGGTTGAGTAGTACTTCACGGTATACATCTACCACATTTATTAATCCACTCATGTATTGATGGGCACTTGGGTTGATTCCACATCTTTGCAGTTGTGCATTGTGCTGCAACAAACATTTGAGTGCAAGTGTCTTTTTGATAAAATGGCTTTTTTTCCTTTGAATAAATACCCAGTAGTGAGATGGCTGGATCAAATGGTAGGTCTACTTTTAGTTCTTTGAGGAATCTCCACACTATTTTCCATAGATGTTGTACTAGTTTGCAGTCCCATCAACAATGTATAAGTGTTCCTTTCTCTCTGCATCCATGCCACCATCTGTTCCTTAGGGGCTTTTTGATAAGAGCCATTCTCACTGAAGATAAGTGATATCTCATTGTGGTTTTGATTTGCATTTCCCTGATGCTTAGAGATGTCAACATCTTTTGCAGATGTTTATTGGCCATCCATCTGTCCTCTTTTGAAAAGCTCCTGCTCATTTCTTTTGCCCACTTTTTAATGGGGTTGTTTGATTTTTTTCTTGTTGCTTAGCTTGAGTTCTTTGTAGATTCTGGTTATTAGCCCTTTATCAGAAGAACAGCATGCAAATATTTTCTCCCATTCTGTAGGTTGTCTATTTGCTCTATTGATAGTTTTCTTGTCTGTGCAGACGCTTTTCAATTTAATCAGGTTCCATTTATTTATTTTTGTTGTTGCTGTGATTGCTTTTGGGGTCTTCTTCATAAATTCTTTGCATAAGCCAATATCTATAAGAGTTTTTCCAACATTTTCTTCTGGAATTCTTATAGTTTCATGCCTTAGATTTAAATCTGTTATCCATCACGAATTAATTTTTGTGAGTGGTGAGTGGTGGGGACCCTTTTTCAGTCTTCTACATGGGTCTATCCAATTTTCCTGGCATTGATTTTGTAACCTGAGACTTTGATGAATTTATTTATCAATTCCAGGAGTCTCTTAGCAGAATCTTTGGGGTTTTCTAGATATAAGATCATATCGTCAGCAAAGAGTGATAGTTTGACTTCTCTTTTCCCCATTTGGATACCTTTGATTTCCTTCTCTTGCCTGATTGCTCTGGCTAGGACTTCCAGTACTATGTAGAACAAAAGTGGTAAACAGTGGGCAACCTTCCGTAGTTCCAGTTCTAAGTGGGAATAATTTCAATTTTTCCCAATTCAGTATGATGTTGGCTGTGTGTTTGTTGTATATGGCTTTTATAATTTTGAGGTATGTCCCATCTATGCCTATTTTGTTAAGACTTCTTATCATAAAAGAGTGCCGAATTTTGTGAAATGCTTTTTCTGCATCGATTGAGAGAATCATATGGTCTTTGTTTTTGTTTCTATTTATGTGGTGAATCACATTTATAGATTTGCATATATTGAACCATCCTTGCATCTCTGGGATAAAGCCCACTTGGTCATGGTGATTTTTTTTCTTTTTTGATGTGCAGCTGAATTTGTTTTATAGGATTTTATTAAGAATTTTTGCATCTATACTCATAAAGAATTCTGGTCTATAGTTTTCTTTTTTTTGTTGTGTTCTTTCCCAGATTTGGTATCAAGGTGATTCTGGCTTCGTAGAATGAGTTAGGGAGGATTTCTTCCTTCTCAATGTTATGAAATAATTTCTACAATATAGGTACTAGTTCTTCTTTGTAGGTCTGTAAAATTTGGCTGTGAAGCCATCTGGTCCAGGACTTTTTCTTGTTGGAAGATTTTTTTATTGCTGCTTCAATTTCATTACTTGATATCGGTCTGTTCAGGAGTTCTATTTCTTCTTCATCGAGCCTAGGGAGGTTGTGTGTTTCCAAGAATTTATCCATTTCCTCAATGTTTTCAAGTTTATGTGCATAGATATTTTTATAGTATTCAAAGATGATATTTTGTATTTCCACAATATCAGTTGTAATATCTCCTTCTTTATTTCTGACTGAGCTTATTAGGGTCCTTTCTTTTCTGTTTCTGGTTACCTAGTAAGATACCTGTCGATTTTGTTTATCTTCTCAAAGAACAAAATTTGTGTTTCATTAATTTTCTGTATACTTCTTTTGTTATCGATTTCATTTAGTTCTGCTTTGACCTTGGTCAGGGTCTCTGCAGAATAATGGCAGGTAGAGGGATACCCAATTGTGCACTCCTCTTCTACCACAATACCCCTAGGGGAGAGAGGCAGGCCTCTCTATCCATAGGGCCCTCAACCAGGGGCATGCTCCCACCAGGGAAAAGCAGCCACTTGTGAGTTACTTGGCTCAAGTTGCACTCCCTATTGTAATGAATGGGGAGAGGGGACCACTGCTCCCATTCAGTCAGTGCACCCAAGTCATTCAGTTGTCATGGGAACCAGGTGCACACCCCTATCCAATACGGTAGTTCTCCAGCAGAGGTGAGGGATGGGCATGCCCACAGATCCCCATTCTTCAGTGGCCCCCACACTCTGCCATTGGATATGTTCGTGAGGCCTTCCTCACCACCCAAGTCCAGGACTGAGACCTCTCCCCTGCATCTTCCTGCACCACTCTTATGTCTGGGGGGCACCAGGTCCAGCCTGCCCATGTAAGACACCAGTGTGCAATCCTGCAAAATGAAGGTGGGCAGGAAGCTCACAAATTGCAGAGGCCCTGCTCTCAGTGGTGGGCTCTGCCAAGAACTTGTAACCGCCATATAGGATCAACTGTTCATGAGCTTCTCAATTCAAAGTACACTCATGGTTGCAATGGGGTGGAGGAGCCATGACTACCAGCCACCTGAGCTAAAATTATTTTCTCTGATGTCCTGATTGGAGGAAGTGCAGAGGAGGAAGTGTCTACATATAAGAAAACCGGCACTCCAGTCTCTCATGGCACTCTCCCATGGGGTGACCCTTTTGAACACCCAAACTCCTGAGGTTTACTGGTTCACCCCACTATTCTATTTAGCCACCATGCCTGGGCTTGTGGAGGATGGAAGAGCCTCCAATATGTTTTGTGTCTCACTATTCACTGAAGGTACCTACGTGGGAGGGGGGAACCCCTCTACCCTTTTACTGGGCTCCGAGCTTCTCTGGGTTTGATCCAGGTTGCTGTCTTCTTTCTCAGCATGGAAGTTTTTCTCAGTAGGGTCCCCAGATGTCTCTGTTGTCTCTCCCTGTGATCCACAGCTGAGCTGCAAGTGCTCTCTACTCTCCTCAGTCCAATATTCTACCTTTCAGCCGGGAAAACCCAACAAGCAATGTCTCTAGTCCGCCTTCTTGGTACTGAGATGCTCTTAAAATAATATACAAAACTTGTTAGTAATCCTTAATTATGTTACATTTTTTCATCAGAAATGGTAATAATAATATACTGAAAAGTGAAAAAAATGAAAACTTATTCTCAAGAGCAGATTTGGGGGTTTAATTACCAAGATGATTTCTACAAATATGTACCTCATTTTGATTCAGACGGTCCCCTGAATTTATGGATACTCTTGGTATAAAGCAGAAAATTAGCCATTTGTGTTTTGTAAAAGTAAATGAATGTCATTTTGGCTGCAGCTCTTACATAAAACTTGCAGTGAAAGATATTCTAAATTCAGTTTAACCCCACCAAAAATTACCCTGCTAGCATACCTAGTGCCTAGGTCTTTGTCTCTAATACTATTCTCCACTAAAAGAAACAAGGTTCCTTCAAATAATGGCTGATATCAGGCCTAGGATAGAATAGAAACAAAATGAGCCTGGATTATCTTATTATGCCAGAAAGTAACAGAAGTGCGAAGTGCTCAAAAAAAATGATGGGGGCTCATCACACAAGACACAGGTAAAAGGTATTCCTGTGGGCCTGATCTTAGATAATGTGAACACCAAAATAATTAAGGACAGTGATGAATTATAGACCATTTAAAATATAGAGTTAATGAGCCCAAACCAATAATCAATAGATAAGCAAGTCAGTGAGGTGGAAAGAGGAATCTTGCTTATAGCAGAATGCTAAGTGTCACCCGGTAAACGGTAAACGTGAAGACAATGCCATTTCCCAGGCACCATAGTAAACTGTAGTTCAGGTGTGAGTGATCAACAGATGCCAAATATAGGAAGAGATTTTCATATGCAGAATATTCTAGTTTATTAGTGGCAAAAGGAAAAAAATAAGCGGGGTAAATTGGAGGACACTTTGATTAGGTGATGGAAATTAACATTCACATCAAGGAGCAGGTAAACATCACCTGCCTCTAGAGAAGCACACATATCACTTCTGGCCTGGAATGCATAACCTGAATCCAGACATGAGCAGCCACCAGACAAGCACAAAATGAGGGACATTCTCTTTTTTAAAAAGGGACTTCAAAATGTCAATGTCATAAAAGGCAAAAATAGACTATAGAAATGTTCCAGGAGGATAAAAAGACATGAAAGCCTGTTTCTAGTTTGAATCATGTACTAGACTGGATCATGTACTAGCGAGGAAAGAGGACTAGAAAGGACATTATTGGGTCAGTTGACAAAATTGGAATGTGAATGGTTGTAAGGTAAAATTATGTAACAACATTAAACATATCAAAGTTGATAACTACATTGTATTTAAGAGAATATCCTTATTCTTCAGAAATATATACTGAAGTTTTCAGGGCCATGATGAATACAGTTTACTCTCAAATGGTACAGGACAAAAACAGAAAAAGAAAGAGAAAAAAACAATTTAAAACACACACACACACACACAAACAGAGGACAAAAAAGAGAAAAGCGAATGAGAAAGAAAATGGAACAAAATGCCAAAAGTAGATTAATCTGGGTAAAAGGTATATAGGTGTCCTATATCTTATTCTTATTTCAGTAACATTCTGTAAATGTGAAACTATTTTCAAATCAAAGGTTTTAAAAATTTCTTTCTTTCCCTTACATATATTATATAATTTCTCACTTTCAGAAAGGCACAACCTTTCTGAAAATAATTAGATTGGCCCAAGAATAAACAAGATAAATTTCATGATGTTTTTAAATAATCTTTAACAAGAAACAAAAAAAATTAAACATGAAGGGGAAATTAAAACATTTAAAAAACAAAACATAGATTTACATACAAAATCATAAGCCTTGTTTGATCAGAAAACAAAGCTAATCAAAACTACGAAAACTGCAAAATTTTTGTCAGTTTAAAAACGTGAAGGAATATTTTCCTTAACTAAAATTATGCACAAAGAGTGAGATTATAAAAACACTTTCATATCATTCTCTTTCAAATTTGGGCAATTTAAATTCACAGATATTTCAGACTAATTGTCAAAATAGGACAGAATTTCTTTCTTCATAGAAAGACGGTAGTTGTCAGTGTAAACACAATATGCAGTGTTCTTTTTTTGGGCCATGAGAGTACTGTTGTTTTCTCTGTATTAGCAGGTAAGTTAAAATAACCTCTCCTTCCCAAATCTATAAAGTTTTACAGTTTTGTTTTAGGAGCTGAAAACATTTTTTCAGATTTTTGGTAAACTTTTTTTTCTTCCATTCAGGTGCCTGGTGCCTTTACAGATATATCTAATAAGTATGTGTTTTCGAGAGAGAAGATAAAAATTTGAGTTTAATATTTAAATAAAGAACATACCTTACTGTTCTAAATCTTGTGCTTGAGCAGGGATAAACACTTTAAAGAACTGCAGTGTAACTCTTATGACAGAATTTCAGGGAACAAGAAACAGGTAGTGATTTTTTTGAGGAGGGATTTCTTACAATCTGAAATTATACTAGGTAAAGCTTACTCCAAATTTCTTAAGGGCTACCCTCTGGTCACTGCCTGTAAGATAGAAGATAAATAAACTGTCTTTCAAAAAAGCTAAAATATAATGTCAAAATAGCTAAAACATAACATAAACATATAAAATGTAAAACTAACATAAAGCACAAACATGCAAATGGCTCTTGGACAAGCTTGCATTTTTTTTTGCCACATGGATTAGAACATGAAAACACAATATTTTTGCTTAAATAATGATCAAGGTTCCTTTTCAACTCTGTGACAAAACCTTGCGAGACTTTTTCAAATAAAAGTCAGCATTCACCCGCTGTCACTTTCACAGCCCCTGAGAAACTCATCCTCGGAGAAACTGAGGAGGTGCGTCCCTTCAAGGGACAACGTTCTAACCTTGTAACCTTACTCACCAGAGCCTCCCTGGCACCGTTTCTCCCTGGGCTGTCACAGCATGGCACACTCCCTGTCATCCACTGAAAGTGCAAAAATCTACTTTACTACAGTGAAGGAGGAAGTGGAGATGCGAGCGCACGAGCTCACCGCAGCAGGTAAACTGCAGATACGCAGAATCCCTATCTGGCGACATGATTTCCAGCAAGATTCACCCTAACACCCACGCCCAGTCCACAAGGGCCCTCAGGGAATGGAAATGTTACAGCACCCTCTATGATTCTGCAGGTTGTTGGGTTTAGTTTGGTGCTTCCTCTGCTCCTGCATTAGGGGTGCAGTCATCTGGAGTCCACTGAGCTAGAACATCCAAAGTGCTTCACTCGTATGGCTGGCCTTGGTGCTGGCCGTCAGCTATGAGCTCCCCTGGGGCACCTCATGGTGCACTTTGACTCTCTTCCATATCACTTCTCCACGTGGCTTGGCCTTCTCACAATATGGGGACAGGTTTCCAAGAGTGAAAGTCTCAAGAGCAAGCATTCCAAGAGGAAGGAAGTAGAAGTGACTTAAGGCTAGAAATTAGATGTTCCAAAATGCCACTTCCTCCACATTCTAGCCTCAAAGCAGTCCCGAGGCCAGCTTGGATTCCAGCAGAGGAGAATCTCTGTCCTGCCTTTGGATAGGAAGAGCAGCAAGCACACGCAGAGAGAGGAGGAAAGGTACGCACAGTCTGAGGGAACCGGCTGGCACTCTGCACAACTGCTACCTGGCAGCTGACACCCAGCTACTCGGGAGGCTGAGACAGGAGGATCACTTGAGCCCAGGAGTTTGAGGTTACTGTGAGCTAGGCTGACAACACTGCACTCTAGCCTGGGCAACAGAGGGAGATTCTGTCTCAAAAAAAAAAGCATTGTCACATTTTCCTCATGTGGCCCTAAGAGGACATTAGAGCAGGAATTATTATTCCCATTTTACAAAGAACAAAGCTGAAACCAAAAGCCTTCTTGGATTCTGACCTCTAAAATTAGCTGTTTGAACATTCCCTTAAAGGACCAAGACTAAGCAATTTTAGCAAGAAAATGAATTTACACACATACTGAGTTTGCAGTTTCACTCTGTTATATTATATACTCAGAATGGGAAAAGACATCTTGAAACAAATTAAAATACAGTTGGCCTTCTATATCCACGGGTTTCACAAGTACAAATTCAACATACCACGGATGGAAATCCACAGATAGGAGGGCTGACTGTACTATTTTCCATCCACATCCAATCAATCAAAGCTGCTGAACATTTGCCTCATGCGGACTGGGAATTAGACCTCTTCCCATGTTGAAAGGAAATTATTGCATTTAAGGAGAAAACAGTATCTTTTAAAACAAATACAATAACTATTGAAAAATACAAGGTGTCATCATTACCAGTAATAGCTTTTTATGAGATGAAATGTCTCAATAGGCATCAAGAAATAATTCATTGCCCATTTCTCAGTGAGAGCAAACAAGTAACATTTGGCGATAAGATTAAGAGAGATAACCTAATCATTTGTTTTATTAAAAGTGCTGGCATCACAATCTGGATAATGCATTTTGAAGATAATGCACTTTTAATTTCTAAATTGATCTGTGCAAAGAACTGAGAGCCCCCGGTGTTGTTCAACTTGGATTTATACAAATGATCTACAGAACAACTGCCACCCGGCAAGGTGAGAGCAGCCACCGAAGAGAAAAGGGTCTGAGACCATCAGTATGACACATCTACAGGGAACCAAAATTGATTAATTTCACTGGAATTCAGACAATCTGAATATACCAGAAGGATCTAAACCTGCTTTAAAATACAGTCTCACTGAAACAATCCAGCTTTGCCAGCAAGGTGGAAATGAATTCATCGTTTGTGTTGTAGTCACCGCACAGCATGAAAACAGAGCCAGCACTTCTCCCGTAGCTCAACATCATTTCATGGATTTAACTTTTGTGATTTCAAGCCCAACTTCTATAGCCTCTACATAGGCATTTTACATTTTACTTGTCACTCTCTATTCTCTAAAAGAGGGGAAGCAGATTGCGAGCTGTAGTAAAATTATGAGAACAAACTGGAAGAAATGTTTTGGATAAAGAGCTGGTAACATTTAAAGCAAATTGCTGTGGTATAAATTCAGTCCTGGACTAACACTGTCTCATAGATCACAGAGTAGATGGTCGGTGAAGTTGATGGGATATTGATTTCTGCAGGAAAATAAAAGACTATAAAACAAAAGATGATTAACATGAAATCGTTGAGTGAAGCAAAGTCTTAATAGACTGGGAGTTGTTAAATAAAAGAGAGTGGGTGAGAGGTCGGAGCTCGCAGATCGCTTACAGCAGAATCCTTTTCGTTATATATTAAAATTCTCCTGTGTGTTTCTACTTTCCTGTATGTTATCAATCCATATTCACCCAGTGAAAAACATCCGAAATTAACGTGTGGGGGAAAGGAACCAAATCTGGGACACTTCATCAATCAGGAAGAAGGCACCTCAGAAAGCAATGGCAATCAGGGCCTTAAAACCTATGAATACTGTCAGAAAATAAAGCTTTTCTTTCTTCTTTCATTTCACAAAGTCCCACTAATGTTTCACTGCTATACCATGTGCACCTCTTTTTTTTTTAATAAATGCTGCTGCAATGCAGCTTTGCAGGTTGATTCGTTGCTTAAAATATGCAGCACTTGACAAACAGATACATTTCTAAAATATTCTTCAAGTAAGTTCCTAGGGCCAAGCAGTTTTTTTCTATCAAAATCACTCTACACAGGAAATACACTCCTTATTCTCTCTGCCCTACATACACACATACACACAAGCCACCACCATCACCAAGGCCGCCATCGCTGCCACCATGAGTCCTGCTAAATATTATCAAAGAAGCTCTTTCGCCCAGAAAATCAGGCATCCCTAAAACCTTAATGGTTTCATTTCATTAAGAAAAAAAGCAGCAGCTTTTGTAAACCAGAGCCGGAACTATTAGGAAAGTAGCTATAGAACTCACTGTGTCCTGTCAAGCACTCAGATTCAGTTGATAAAGGGGCAACCTTAGCTCTCCCAGTGCCAGCTTACAAAAGCAGAAATGCTGATCTCAGTCGAGCTAGTTCATGCTCCTGCTGACGGAAAGACTTTTATCCAGAAGACCTCAAAGGCCCTGCAGTACGTTCAGACAGAAAGTAAAAACATGAAAATATTGAAACTAGGGTTTCATTGAGTATCTTACCTTGGGGAGAGCTTCAACTGAACGATTCATAAAGACAAAACTATCCTTGTTATGCTTCTAATCATCACCATACTACATAAAATATCAATGAATGAAAACACTGTTTGACATTAGCAAGATTGTATGAAAAAGACTATAGTATTTACTGCAATTTTCCCCAAAATTTCTTTTACCCATCTCACATGAGTTTTCCCTTAACCTCTGTGGAAATGATGTAAAACAGCAAACCCAAGTTTCATTTTTGTACGTAGACCTCTTTAATTTAATTTAGGGTTGCCAGATATAGAAAATAAAAACAGAGGATACCTAGTTAAATTTAAATTTCAAAATACAATGAATAATATTTTAGTATAAGTATGTTTCATGCAATATTTAGTGCATACTTATAATTTTAAAAATTATTTATCATTTACCTGATTCAAATATAACTGGTACCTTGGATTTTACCTGGCATCTTTACTCTAATTATGCTCCCTGATGATTTACATTGCATTTTAGAACTTACTCCATCATTAAAGGCCCAAAAAAAAAAAAAAAAAAGCTGTCATGTACAGAAAGGTGGAAAAGTCCCAATTTGTGAATGAGAAAATGTACATGAAAGCCCTTTCCAGGGCTTTTTACTCCTTTGTAAGTATAATACCAGTAATTCTCAATGGGTCGTGGTGGGGAAGAGGAAGGGAAGAATTAGAATCATTGAGAAATATTTTCCCTGGGATTGAAACCACTACACTGTACAAATATTACATAGCACTTTTCCACTTTTATTTTCCTCTTGGAAGGCAGTGGCTTTAAGCACAAGCTCTGGAGTGAGACTGACCTAAGTTTGAACCATGGCGCTGACACTCCCTCGCTGTTTGCTCCTGGACCAGGCAGTTATCCTCCCTCAGCCTCCATGTGTTCATATTTAAAATGAAAGCAAGATCCCTGCCTCATATGATAAGGGGACACACTAATGGAGGTATGCCCCCTTTTTAAAGCCCTAGATCTTTATCCAGTGCAAGGTCAGCCCTTACTAATTGAATGTTATTATTATCATATTGTGAAAATTGTTTTTGCCATCTTGTTAACCAAAGATAAGCTCCCTGGCAAGAACAGTCCCAAAGGACCTTCTGCCCTGGGTTATCTATGAACTGGGCGTGGGGGGGGAGGGGCGGTGCACATGAGAAGAGGCAGTAGCCACTTGCAATTTGCAGGATATCATATGCATTTGTCTTCAGCATCAGCCATGATCAAATTGCTAAATAGGGCCATGCCTTGTGTTTCCTCAGGTCCCCCTTTATCCTGAGCACTTATTCTGAAAGAAGTCAGGACTCCAAGGAAAGTCAAACTGCATTCAGAGCCATTTCTCTCTTCATCCTTCCTTGTGCTGACTCTTTTCAGAATCTCTGTGGGTGGAATTCCTTCCCCACTCCAAGGGACAGAAGCAATGAGTCCATTCCATTCTAAAATTTGCTCTGCGTGGTCAGAAACAAGTATTTCAATAAGTCATTCCTACAAATTCTAAAATGGTTCCTAGCAGTTTGGTTCTGCTCTTAGAAGTCAACATCCCATATACCCAATCTACCTGTTTCTTTTCCTCCACATAAATAGAACAAAATTAGCCAAAGATCCCTCCCCGCCAAGGCAAAGGAGCTGCGTAATTGTGGGGAGGGGTCGTCACATGGCTCTGAAGCGTTCAGTCTGTGTGGGCAAACCTCTCCAATCAGATCCCCTGAAGGCCTAGGCTTATTACCTCATTAGAGGAAATAGGACAGCTGCTTCCCTGAAAGAAATGCTGGGCGAGTCCAATTTGTGAAATGTGTTTCATTTCAAAGCTGTGGCTTACAGGCAACATGGATTTAGCAGGACCAGCTTATAATGCAATTTCAAACCCACCTGAAATCTGGAGTTTCTCTTGAGAACTTCTACCTTTCTAGCATGCTTGGGGAAGTGAAGGATTACTTGTAACATTCTCTGCTACCTACAGAGACAGCAGTTGCCAGCACTGTTAAAATTGTACAGGCTGCTGGTGCTTTGTCCCCTTCTGCCCTGAACACCATATGAATATTTTGTAACTGATCACTTTTAAACTTTTAACAGACACCTAGAATTATACCATTGAATGCTCTTACCGAAAGTGAAAATGTTTTCCTAGAACTCACTACTCTGTTTACTTCAAAAGCACTGTCATCTACCATACTCATTAGCAGAGAATACCCCATGTGGACCAGATGTGCATCCTTTGTTTCCACTGCATTCCTAAAATGTTCGTTCAGATGCATGCTTTCCCCTGATGTTTAGGGAGAGGAGTTAAGTAACTAGACGGTAGACAAGTCACACATTCACCTAAGTGGTACCTGCCCTCCATCCTCCGTGTTCCCCTAGAACATGCTCTCCCCTGGTCCTTGCACTAGCCCCACATCCGACAGGCAGAATGAATGGTGACAGCAACTCACCCTCTCCATTCTATCCTCTTGTCTTTCCTGAACCTATCCAGCAGCCTTGCTCCTAGTATCTGGGGACTGACCCATCACTCCCTCGATGCACACAGGAGGAGGTGGATAAGAATATGTGCATCGTTTTTAAATTTTCAGTAACTTTGGTTATCTTCAAAAATCAAGGTCAGGAATGCTAAGACCGGACTGCTAATAAGTCGGTTAAATGTTGAGTTCCTAGCATGTGCCGGGCACAGTGCGAGGCAGTGGGTGTGGGGAGTCCTGCTCCCATGGAGCTGAGAGTCTGAATGTCTGAAGTTTAGATTTTCCAGATGTGTCAATAAATTAAACCACATGCAGGTTCTTTGATTTTTGTGTAATTGAGATTCAAAATGCCTAATATTTGGAAATATTTTCTTGTTATTTCTTTATATTTTGTGAATCATCCCTTCTAGATCAATGTCTGAAATTTAAAAGAATACTTTTGATCAGAGAAGAGTAGTGAGCCCTCTTGGGGTAGAATATCTCTAAAGTCAGCTATGAAACTAAGCAAGGTGACGGGAACAAGGCTACATTTGAAAAACACTGACAAGCAACAGTTCTTAACCCCTCTGATAAAAAATAAAAAATAAATACATGTCTCATGCTTAAAAAAAAAAAAATTCCAGAAAGAAGAAGGCAAACATCTAAGACTACGGACTTGGAAATGTTGAGATATACTTTATTTTAGGGGTAGCACAAATGGTTAACATAGCTAACTATAATCACATTGCTACCAGTTCTTTGAGATCTACATTTGATGATTTTAAAGAGAAAAAAACAATACTCTTCCAAGGAGTACTTTGTCTAGAAGGTACGTACCACAGATCGGATCCCTTCCAAAGCGAGCTTGTCCCTCCAGTTTGCACTTACTACAAGGGTCTGCTTCCACTCACAACACTGCTGACCCCAGATGTGTCGGCATTTCCCACACCAATAACCAATTCTCCAACTCTCCCGACACCAACCGGGCATCTAACAGTTCAATTCCGTTCTGACACTAACTGCCTGGATTTAGCACAGACCCCACAGGCTGAGGGCACAGTCCCATAAGAACCATAAGAACTCTCCACTTCAGACGCCAATCACAAGTCCAGGTCACCTGTACTTCTGACTGATCAGCTGTAAATGGGGAGTTTCCACAACCCTCTCCTTGGGGTTAACTTGCTAGAACAGCTCACAGAACTCAGGAAAACTGTTTACTTTCTATTATCGGCTCATTGCAAAGACTATTATAACAGATACAAATGAGCAGCCAGATGAAGAGGTGCATAGGCGAGGCCTGGAGCTTGCCGTGGGGGTGACGCTTTCCCCAGCACATGGAGTGTTCACCAACCTGGTCACTCTCTGAATCTCAGGTTCCCCTACATGACGGAGGTTTCATTACGGAGGCATGGATGATTAACCATTGGCCATCAGTGACCAACTCAATCTTCAGCCCTTCTCCCCTCCTCAGAGGTTGGGGCTAAGGCTGACTATTTCAATCCTCTAATCACATGTTTTTTGTTTTTTGTTTTTTTTGAACAGACATCAGGCAAGAATCCATGATTGTTTCCTCGGGTAATTACCCATCATCCAGAAGCTATCTAGGGGCCCATGAATCAACCTCATTAGTATAGACCCAGATATAGCTGTAAGTGGATCATTTTGAATCTCAAAAGATGATCCTCTCACCCCTATCTCTCAGGAAATTATAAGGGTTTTAGGAACTTTATGCCAACAACCTGGAACAATGGCCAAATATGTATTTCTTATTTCTTAATCACAATATCATACCAGTATTTAGCACTATAGCTAACTCAAAGCAAGAAGCCTTCATCTGAGCCTATAGGAAATGAGCACACTGCATCAGGATAGCGAAACTCATGAGCTGGGGCACCCTATTTACCATACAAGGGGAAATAGGGAACCTGGGACCTAAAAGGTTGACTTTGATTTTTATCCCATATTAACAACATTTGATCATTTATTCAGTGTGCTGAGAACTGGGGATGATGTAACACCAAACAGGACATAAGCGCTCAAGGTCCCTGCCCTACTCTGTGTACCAACAACTGTGATAAGGGAGAAGTATGGCAAATCATAACTTGTTGATAGATCCAATCAGTCAGAAAAATAGGTGTTGAATTTTGAGCCCACCTTAAACACTGGCAGGGCAGGCAGTTGCTAGATTCATCCATTCATGGCTCACACAATACTGTGTCACATATTACTGTGACGCAGACTAGGTGATGTGTTCTCAGGGACAGCAAGAAGGCCTCCCTGGGTAGCCTGAAGCCGGTGAGCAAGCAGCCCCAGCTGCAGGAAGGTGACACTCTGCATTTCCCAACATTTGGCCTGCATCAGCCACCTCTGGCCACACACCCACCAGCGCTCACATACTCTGCCACCTGCAAATCAGAAAAATGTTGTTCTCACTCGGTCCCCCCAAGTCAATTCAAAACCGTATGCATTTGTCTCCAGGTCAACCATAATCAAATTGCTAAATAGGACCATGGCTTGTGCTTCCTCAGGTCTCCCTTTATCCTCCAGCCTGCCAGGGCCGGCCCCATCTCCTACCTCCTGAGCTGGCTGCCCCAGGGCCGCCCTGTCTGCAGCCATGCTCTCACCTTTTCATTTTTTAAACTTTCCCCTCCACATCTCCTTTCTTCCTTCCATTGCATCAGAAACCTGCCCAAGGTATCAGCTAGTTGATTTAGGTGAGATTAAGGAACGATGCCTCACTTTTTGAGGTCACATATTTGCATTTGCTGAGTGCATTCGGCAAACAAACCCTACGCAGTCTGCCTTAAGTGCTGCCAGTTTAGCACACCACAGGCTAAACTAGTCCTTTGAGGACTTGGCTGGAAAGCAGAGAAGGCCGAGGCAGCGGGTTAGCAGGCAGGAGACGGGCTCTGGGGGCAGCAGTCTGGGGGAGTCTCTGCTCCACTGTGTGCTTGTCCCGCCGCTTTCACCTCTCCATGCTCAGCTTCTCATCACCTAACTCAGAGGGTTGTAATAAATATCAAATGATCCGATATATATAAGAAACTTAAAACAATGCCTGGTAGATAGCAAGAACGCAATAAATGTCAGCTATTATGTTGCGATCAGCAAGACTGACCGTGTAATTTGTGAGGCCCAGTGCAAAATGAAAATGCAGGACCCCTTGTTCAAAAACGATTAAGAATTTCAAGACCACAACTGCAAACCATTAAATCAAGTGCAGGGTGCAAGGCCCTTCTAAGCACAGAGCCCTCTGAGAGTACTGATCACAGGCCCACAAAGCCAATTCCGACTCCTCAGTTCAGGGCAAAAATACATTCCTGAGTTTAAGATTCAGGAACTTTTCTGGGTGCTCACTGAGAAAAAAACCTGGAGATCCATCTTTTGTTGGCCTCTGAGAAAGGGGGTGCTGGCAAAAAAAAAACAGGTAGCATTTCTCAAAAATACAAATTAAATATACTAATACCGAAAAAAAAAAAGAAAGAAAATCCTAAAGTAGGTTTTGTAAATGGCAATCAGTTGAACAACTTTTTGATGGAAGATCACAAACAAAAATAAGTTTGTATATTTCATTAAAGCTGTTCTTCAGTGGCAAAATCTTATGATAAATTCATGTATGTTGGCCACTCCATATAATCTCCTACAAAAAAAAAAAAAAAAAAAGCTTTTGCTAAATAAAAGGAAAGTTGGATGCATTCTGGGCGGCCAAGGCAGGAACATTGCTTGAGCTCAGAAGTTCAAGACCAGCCTGAGCAAGAGTGAGACCCCATCTCTACTAAAAATAGAAAAATTAGCTGGATGTGGTGGTGCAGACCTGTAGTCCCAGTTACTCCAGAGGCTGAGGCAGGAAGATGGCGTCAGCCCAGGAGTTTGAGGTTGCTGTGAGCTACGATGACATCACTGCACTCTACCCAGGGCGACAGAGCGAGACTCTATCTCAAAAAGAAAAAAAAAAAAAAGGAAAGTTGGACAACAAAGTATATTTATAATAAGTTTGGATTTCTTCTGAGATTAAAAAAAAGCTATGGCTCTTTAGATTCATCTATTTTAAAGCCATATCCTTTACTGTTTAATTTTGTGGTTTAAATTGCCTGTCAAACCATAAGAAAATAAAGCCCGAATCCAGAGCTGAATAAACCAGTTTTACTCTCACATGCAATTATAGTTTTTTAATCTTTTTCACCAGTTCATTTTCAACCTCTTTTTATTTTATCACTTGTAATCAATTCTCAGCAATTTACTATACAAATGTTATCAAATGCCTTCCATTTATTTTAAAGACCTAAATTCTGATGAAATAAGACTATATGATCAATGCAAAGAGCATCCTATGTCCACTCCCAGATCCTTGGCTGTAAATCATGATATGACAGTATTTACCTAGAGGTGGAATCACTGCTACCAGTTCACATTGTTTAGTACCAGATTGCAAAATCTTCATAAATCATATTACTTTTTCCTGTTTCTTCCACTTCACATCTCAGTGAAAGCACATTCATTTTCCAAAGTCATCATTTCCAGCGGTGTTCATTTTCAACCTTAATTTCCTGGCCATTCTATTCATTCAGATACCTTTTTTGGAGATGGTGTTTTCTGAATACACTGCATTAAGGCCAGTAATTTTTTTTTAGAGCTTTTTTCATCTGCTGTATAATCCCTGAGAAAAGGTTAATATATCCTTACATATTCTTAAGTCCCAAATCTCTTCCTATTCCATGAGTTTAAAATCATACCAAGATAATTTCAGATCACTTGAACTATGGCTCTGTGGGTTGACAACAATAATACTACATTAATTTCCAGATCCCAGAAATAAAGGAGAAAAGCTTAAATTTTTTTCCAATTTATAAAACTACATTTTTAAAAACCTGCCTCTGGGAAAAATTATTTGAAAATTTAATTTTCGAAAGCACAGTTTTAGAAAAATTAGCACAGAAAATTAATGTTCTATGATCTTGAAAAATCCTCTTAGCAACCTATTTTTATTAATAGGCTATTTTCCTGTAATCCCAGCACTTTGGAAAGCCAAGGTAGGAAGATTGCTTAAGGCCAGGAGTTTGAGACCAGGTTGGGCAACATAGCAAGATTCTGTCTCTATGAAAAATTTTTTAAAAATTAGCCAGGCATGGTGGCATACACCTGTAGTCCTAGCTACTCAGGAGGCTGAGGCGGAAGGATTGCCTGAGCCCAACAGTTTGTAGTTACAGTGAGCTATGATTACACCACGGCACTCCAGCCTGGACAACAGAGTGAGACCCTGTTTCTAAAATAAAATAAAATGGACCATTTTGACTAGCTATGACCTTTAGGCTTTAGGTGGAATACCCTCCCCCACCCATTTAATTCCTTGGCCACTGTTGACTTCAAAAGTAAGAGAAATAATAATTAGGAGGTGGTTTTTAAGTCTTCCCATGTGAGCTGCAATTTTCTTGATTCTTTTCATATAACTTTGAATTATGGCTACACTGACACAGGACTCTGGGTTCCATTAGGAGACTTGAGACCTGCCCCATATTCATACATAACTTCCCTCCACCCTCCCCCACACCGCCCCACTTTCAAGCAGTGCTATCACCATGGCTGCAAGAGGGTTCATATCCCTGATTCCAGACCAAAATTAACAGCAAAGTGAACAGTGGCCTGCAGCCATGCTGGAGGGAACGCAAGGCTTGGAAGAGCCATGGCCAAGTGAGTAACTCAAGGGTGGAGTCCCAAAAATCTCTCTTCTCAAATACACAAGAAAGACAGTTTTTGGAGTCCAGTTGTTGTATGGACATCCCTAAACACCTGTGGACTCACTGAGAACAAGGGCTATGTCTCACACACCCTTATCCCCTAACATAGTCCTGGACACAAGGATGCGTCCCGTAACTTAAGGTGAAAGGGATCAACAACTTTGCCAAAAATGGGACCTAGCTGAGCCCAGTGCCTGGTGAAACAAGACCCTGAAGAGCAAGGTTATGTCATCAGGGAAAGATGTAGCAGGCAGGCCATGACGGGAATGACAATGATAGACTGCTGACATCTGAGAGGCGGGTGGGGGTGACAAGGAAAAAGGTATAAACAATCAGGGTTATGGGAAAGGCACCAGAGACTGACTTCTCCTACTTTGCAGGTTTTGCCAGGGCTCTCTCTAGACACAGACCATTATTGGCAGATCCAAAGTATCCAAGTTGAAAAGGAGCCCTGTTGTCCCTGGTATTACCACAGGACACTGGAGCATTGAAGGTAAAGACAGCTGCAACCAGAGGGTATTTAATCATCATATCTTGGAAGTGCTGGAACAGTTACTGGTGGTGAATCCTTTTCTAGTTCATAATTGACCTTGACTTCTGAACGTCTAGCTCCAATCAACAACTCATAAAGCTACAGCAGACAGTATGTCAGAAACTGCTTAGAGAAAGACCAAGTAGAGAGAGTGGTCAAGCTATTGGCAAGATAAAATGGTCAACTGGTTATTTTGCAGGATGCGTTGAATGAAATCATCCTCAGAAGTATTTGATAAAGTATGCTATCTTTAATGCTAAGAAAAAGAAATCAGACACAAATGAGTACATACTGTATGACTGCATTTATGTGACATTTGAAAACAAGCAAAACTAATCTATAGTGACAGAAAGCAAATCAGTGGTTTCCTGAGGCTGGGAATGAATGACTGGGAGGAGACAGACAAGAGAGGCAACAGGGAAGTTTCTGGGATGACATAAATGTTCTACATCTTGGTTGCATCGACGCATATATTTGTCAAAACTCACTGAACTCTATCTTTAAAATGTATGCATTTTACTGTATATAAATTATATCTCCATTAAGTTGATAAAAAGAAGCTGTCTTTATTTAAATATAGACTTTGAAAACTTTCAGATAGCCATAAAATTCTCTGCAATTGGCAAACAATTCTATATAGCTCAGCACAGGAAAAACAAGAGAGCATCCTATAACATAATCTAGATAACAAAGAAAGAGAACTCAAACAGGCTACCTCAGACACCTCTCTTCCAGTTCTGGGTCTGCTTTTTATGAATTCCAAAGCAATAGGGATTCTAAGTTAATACCATAGCCACAATGCACAGTGTATTTAGCTCATTGATTATTAACTTATGTTTCCTTATGAAAAAAGAATGTATATATAGTTCTTGTTCTAGAGTGTAGGTTCATTCATTCTGTCTACTGATCCTTTTATTGTCTTTTAAGATCTGGAGTAAGAACTTATATGACGGCTGTCTCGATAAGATGAACTCAACTGAAATGGCAGTGATGATTCCAGCAGGTGACCTAGGTAGATTTGACCAGCAGTACCCTGTAAACACTGGTGTCTCAAAAGGTCTTGCTCCTGTCAGGGGATCATTAACTTTACTTCCAGGACAAGCATGAAGCTAAACCAAATAGCACTAACGGGGCCCACCTGTCTCTAGGTAGAAAAAGGTTTTTGTTTCTTTATGTTTGTGTTTTTCTTGACAATTTTGTCCATTTTTCCAAGCTATAGGTCATTCCTTACTGAGTATGGCGGCTGTGCTGTTCGCTGGTGTCACCACTGTGGCTGGCAGGTACACATAGCTACCACCGAGATCTGCTTGCTGGTCATTATGGGCTTGGTCTCCTTGCTGTGTTTGCAGCTGATCCCATGTGGTCTAGTCATGCCATTTCTCCCTGTGTTCCTCATGAGATAAGACTAGAGTGGGCTTCCTGGGAAACATCTCAGAATGCTAGGGAAGCTGGGTGCCCACCTCTGGTTCTCTTTTCCCTCCGTAGAAACCACAGTCCTGAGGGAATCCTCTCCGTGTGGTGCTGTGCTGACTTAGGAGAAGAAGAGGGTCAATGGAGTCAAAGTGAGACTATTTCTCTCATCATTTTTATGAAGTGTTTATTTTATTTTGTGGACCATGCAGGTGACTCAGGCTTATTCCCAAGTTTTGGGGTTTTCACCAAGGTATTCTTGTCTGTGGATAGTTACTAGCTGAACTTTCTGTATGTATTGGCAGGCGGTGGGGGTGTGCTAGTGAAAACTGGTACCTTCTATTCTGCCACTTTGCTGATATCACTCCATGTCACAATCACGAATTTTGCTCAATGAAAGTTAGGGCCCTAATGTTTCCAGAGTTTGGAAGGCATGTAACATGATTACAGCATAAGTCTCCTATGGGTTTTAAGGGCCATCATATTATTCCTTAAGGAATAAACCAAAGTGTCATTTTAGCAAAGTGGCATTTCCATGTGTGGTACACCTATGTGTTTGCTTACTTTCTACAACACTGTTACAAAGTTTACCTACTAAATGAGGTTAGCTAGACTGAGCCATTTTTTAATGGAATGGCCAAAGCCACCTGTAGGAGCTGTTCCTTCCACTGTATTCTCTCATAACTTCTGGTATCCTAGAGCCACAGTTATTTGTGACATTTTTGGATTTATAAATCCAAAATTGTGCTCTTCATGATTGAGCTGTCTCAGGGTACAAGTACAGAGAAAGCAGTGAGGATATACACATTATCTGAAAGATGAATTTGCAGTCTGCTCTAAGGGTCAGGAAGCTGGCCCTCTGCCACACCAAGGCAGGTGGACAAGTCTGTGCTGTGGGCCTGAAGAGCCACACTCTAGAAAGAATTTTGAGAATTGTTATCTAGAATATCTTGAATGGCCTTAAATATTACCTGTAATTAAGCACAAAATGACAAGCTTATGTTAATTTTTTTAAAGAAAGCACATGTTTTATAATACGTTCAGTGAATGTTTTGGCTGTTTGGGTATAAACAGAGTACTGAGTTTGAACACTGAACCAGCTCAGTCATTAAATATCTAAATGGTACCTGTTATAAGCAACTGGAGAAAAAATACTGATTGCGCATATATGTACGGCACTGCAAATGTATTTCAAAATGTGACTCTGCTTGAATGAAGGGTGGTTGCTCTTTTAACACTGTGGCATTTATAATTAACCTGTCAGAACAGCTACTTAAGTAAAAATGATGAAAACAATTTGTCCAATACTCTGTCCTTAATATAAAAACAATTTTAAAATGGGTGTTTTTCTTTTTGTATCCATCTATCTGATTACAAGTCTAGAAATGCGTTTTCATTTATTCAGAATTATTTATGGCATACCCATCACTGCGTTGGTAGCGAGGGAAACAGAAGAGCGAAACACACATGGTCGCTGCCTAATGGGACACATACTCTAGCAGAAAAGACAGATATTTTTAAAAAATCATATAAATAACATACATATTCTAGTCACAATCTGTGATAAATGCTCTAAAGGGAAAAAGGTGCATGAAAAGATATAAGTAAGGGACCTCACTTAGAGACTGATGGGGGAAAACACTATGAAAGGGTCCTCCAGAAAGTGACATTTTACTGCACATGAAGGATGAGCAGTAGTTATTCTAGCAAAACTTAGGTGAGTTTCCTAAATAGAGGAATCAGTATATATAAAGTCTCTGAGTCAGAGCCAAGCTTGATTTGTTCAAGAAACCAAAAAAAGGCCAAAGCAATGGAAGCAACATGAAGCTAGAACGTGAGGAGGGGGAAGATTAAAAACACATAGCAAGCCATGCCAATATCTTTTTTTCTGCACAAAATATGGGGAAGAGTATTCGTTCTGTAACGTCAATCTGCTTGCTCCAGGCTTTGCCTCTGAAAACACCTGGCTTTCAGTTTCTCTAGTCTGCTGTACTAGTTTTCACTAGTTCATCTGTTTACCTGTGTGTTAGTTTTCTAGGGCAACCATGACAAAACATAACTGCCCAAACTGGGGGGCTATGACAACAGAAATTCATTCTCTCACAATTCTCGAGGCCAGAAGTCTGAAAGGAAGGTGATAGCTTGGTTGGTTTTTATTTGGGGACTCAGGGAGAAACCATCTCATGCCTTTCTCCTAACTTCTGGTGGTTGCCAGCAACCCTTGGCATTCCTTGGCTTGTGGCAGCGTAACTCCAATCTCTGCCTTCATCATCACAGAGCTTCTCCCTCCATGTCTCTGTCTCTGTGTCCAAATTTCCCTCTTACAAGGACACCAGTGTTGGATCAGGGCCCATCCTAACACAGTATGATCTCATTTTACCTTGACTATATCTGCAAAGTCCCTATTTCCAAATAAGGTCACATCCCCAGGTATCAGGGGTTAGGACTTGAACACATCTTTTTGAGGTATACAATTCAACCCACAACAGGAAGCTATTGAAGGATTCTTACCATGGGAGTGACATGATCATATTTGTATTTTAATATCACTTTGGCTACTGGGTGGAGAATGGATTGGAAAGAGGCTAAAGTGGAAGGCGAAGACCAATTAAGAGGCTATTAGATGTTCCATTTTTGGTGATATAGTAGGATAAGTGTTCTGAAAAATTCTCATCACATAAAATATATAGAAATATGAAATACATATTTTTAAATTGTTTAAATATTTAGCTGAGCTAGAAATAGTAGCGATTATTAATAGTTAACTTTAAAGAGGTTAGAAATGCTCACGGGCCCAAATATGAAAAGGCAGCTTCAATGCAGAGTAGCCAGCTGTCACTGCAGCTGTGGCGTTATCGGGCATCTGCATCAGCCTCTGGGCCTGCAGGTTTGAGTTTTGTATGCTGTAGGGGAGAGCAGGCATGATGTCAGCCCAAAGAGGGAGTAAAATTAACATCTACAAATAAAGCCAGAGCTTGCAAAGTTCATTTACATATACATATATGTATATATATTTAAATTTAAATTTAATATGTTAAATAAATTTACATATCAGATATATCTATATCTATATCTATATCTATATCTATATCTATATCTATCTCCATCCACTGGCCAAAAAAAGATGACAAAGAAATACATCATTCTTGGTTTGGACTCACGGTGAAAAAAATAAATAGAAGTTTTTCATGACAATAACCATAGGGTTGACATACTTCAAAGATGGTTTTAAAATTATATTACCCAGTAAGTCCAGGAAGGCTCAAATCAACTATTTTAAATAGCCATGATTTGGTTATACTTTAGCATGCCCAAGATGCAAACATGAATTCTTTACAGAAGAATGCACCCTCAGCATAAACCTTGCCAGATTCTTTCATATAAAGCCTAGACATTTAAACATGAGCTTAATCCAAAATATAAAAAGCATATACCAGAGTTTTCAGAAAACAACCAATGACAGAAATAAACCACCAAGGACTTCAGACATTAGAAATATAGGATACAAAATATAAAATATATTTTTATTACTGAAAAACAAATTGAGATCATAAACTAGGAACAAAATGTTATATACAAAAAAAACCTCAGGCTAATTTGAAAAAAGAAACTCTCAAACAAAAAAAACATAACCACTAAAATTAAAAATTCAATAGGTCAGATAGACAAGATAGTACACAGCTAAGGAAATAATGACTTATAAAGAAATTATCTAGAATGAAGGTTAGGGACATAATGAAATACGAAATACGAGGTTAAGCTACATAAAGAGCAGCCCACAAAGATGTAACAAATATTGGATTTATGACCCAGAATGGAAGGATAAAGAAAACAAGGAAAGTCATGCATTCCCAAGCAGAATAGATAAAAAAGAACCCATATCTAGGCACAAACTAAAACTGCAGAAAACCAAAAACAAAACAAGAAAGATCTTAAAAACATTCTGAGAAAAAAGTTTACCCACAATGAAATAACAGTTATATGAAAAACAGATTTTTTTCCAGCAGTAACAATGAATCCAGAACACACAAAGTACTATCCTCAAGTTGCTGAAAGAAAATAATGTCCATCTCAAGTTGTTTGCTAGCCAAACTATCATGTAATAATTAGGGCAAAATAAATGCATTTAAGGCAAATAGAATCTATGTTTAATATAAACAGACCTTCACTAAAGGATTACTAAAGGAAATACTTCAGTTAAAAGTAAAATAATTCCAGAAAAATAATGTCTGGGATGAAAGAATGAATAGTAAACAAAGAAATCTACAAGTATAAACTAAGATTGAATACATAAAATAATAATAGTGTAAATATATGAGAAAAACAAGACAGAATGTAAACATCATACAAAAATACTATGTAAGACAGGAGGCAACTGACCAAAATTAGGATACTGTATTGCTAGGGAGGAGAACAGAGATTAATTTTGGATTTTGTTAAGATTAAGAGCAACCATGAAATGATTAGAAAAAGGCTTTATAAATTCCAAGCTAATAGAAGGGAAAGAAGAATTTTTTAAATCAAAATTCAGTAGAAAAGAAAGAAAGAAAGAAAGAAAGAAAGAAAGAAAGAAAGAAAAAGAAAGAAAGAAAGAAGGAAGGAAGGAAGGAAAATATAAGGCACAAAATTAGATGATGAAAATTATCCAACTATAAAAGAAATCATACAAAATATAAAAATATAAATGGATCAGAATCACCAATTTAAAACAAAATCTTAGATCTAATTTTTAATTCAGCTATAAGTTGTTTATAAGTGAAACATTTAAAACATACAAGCTCCCTCTTCACCCCCAAGAAACTAGATTAGATGTGAAAAAGTAGAAAAGGGAATGAGCCTTTAACTACCTATTGTGATACACACTCTCATAATGTAAATTATGTCTCAGACTTGGATTTTATACTTTCCATATTACAAAGGGGAGAATTTGAGTGCAATGGTTAAGGGACATACCCAAAATCACACTTGACACTAACTTACAGGAAAAGGATATTCAAGGGCTCGGCACTTGCTAATGCTCACACAGCACACAGCCATATGAGACAAGGAGTTTTTAGGCTTTCAAGTGGGGAAGGTGGTACTCAGAAAGTTTTATGAAAATCAAGCTTAACTGTGGTGTGGTGTTTTTGTTTCAATAGTTTGATCGTGTATATATAAAATTTTATATTTTGCCCGTCTCCCTAACCAGCTGGCCAGCTGCCCTTGGCCCTCTGTGTACGCATGTGCATGTGTGCGTCTATAAGTAGATACGTGGACAGAAAAAAAGATGTTGGCATGATGTTCACCTAATTTGATGATGATGATTTCTAAGCAGTAGATTGAGATGGTATTTGTTCTCATTTCAACTTTTCTGTATTGCTTGAAATTTTTATAATGAGAAGGCACCTTAATAAAATCTTTTAAAAGTAATTGAACCTAATTGTAGAACATTTGGAAAATATTAAAAAGTATAAAAGAGAAAATAAGTCACTCCTAATTCTATCCCTGCTAACATTTTGGTGTATTTCCACCATGATTGATTTGAATATTCACTTTGGACTTCCGCTTTTTTGTATATAGTGTTCTCCTGTGTCAGTAACTATTCGGGGTCCAGGGGATGGGATTCTACTCCAGGAGTCCAGAGGATGGGGAATGATGGTGATCTGGATAGGGGTGGTAGGCATAGGAATGAAAATCGATGAAGAAATATGAGAAATATTTAGAGATAAACCTGACAGAACAAAGTAATGGATTTGATGTGTGCTTTGAAGTAACTTTCAATTTACATGTTTTATTTCCACAATGTAAAGGTCTCATATAATTTTATCATAAATCATGTACAAAGAAGACAAGTGCAATAATACTTTATTAGAGGCACATAAACATTTCTTATGAAGTCAGAATTTTAAATAGTGAGTTCATTGCCAGCATATTTACCTAAAGAGTATTAAGAATAAGTATTATATTTCTAATAATTTTACTCAACAGTATGAATGTGCACATTCCATTCTGAGCATCAGAGAAAAACAACTGGATCTAAAGTAACACAAGAGAAAAAGTCTTAGCTTTTAACCAGAGACTTCTATGGCATATTTCTGTCTTCCCTGCATTAAGAGTGAAGTCTTATTAAAAAATCCAAAACTCAACTCTTCGTACTGCTTCAATAATTGCGTTTTGAGGGCCTATGCTACATATCTGAAATATATTATATTTTCGAAGCTAACTGACTGATTTATGAGGAAACACACATGTGTTTTTTGCTTCACAAAAGCAACCAAAAGCACATTTGGATATTATTAAACTGAAAAGATAAAATATTGCACAGGGCTAAAGAATTAATTTAAAAATGTTTCTTTAAGATAAACAGTGTATCAACTATATCTTAAATGTCATCACTTTAGATGACCAACTAAGCAGATTTACAGACAACTGCATGGCCAGAAAGGAATTACTTTGGTCCCCCTGTCAGAAGCTTTTATGTCCAAAGAGGCAGGCATCATCTCCATCCACCCTGCCTGTGAGAAACCTGCCCTCTGTTATCAGTGGAACCTCCACCGATAACGAGGAAGAGATTACACTCCACATCATGCAAAATTCTTCAAAGAATTTTTGCATCTTAAGATTGGCTCAAAAATGATCTGTTAAGGGGTAAAATCAAATCCTAGCAATCACAGATAAGAAAGAAAGAACTGTCAGCATTTCATTCTTCAGACTGTAATTCCAAGCTGCTATACCAGTCACGAGAAATATGCTTTCTTAGCTTTTCTTCACACATTCCAACCTATCTTCACATACTTTTAAGTTTTTTTGTGATGAAATAAGAACTCTAAAATATAATCACTGGTTGCTGTTTTATACCTTATTAACCAGGTCTATGGCATTCAAAAATCAGTCCATGGAAGCATGCATTTTATGAGCTTGAGAAAGGCATCCACACCTGGCCAGCACCCAGCCTGGCTGGCCATGTGGCCCTGGGAATGGCCTCTCTGCTGATTGGCATTTCTCTGCAGAGTTGATGTAGCCACCCCAAGGCCTTCTGAATTCTCAAGGCTCCTTGAAGAATTGCAGGATTTGGTAATCTAAGCCACAGAATGGCTTGCCTCCTTGATTACTGAAACTACAAGGGACAAGGTCTGCCCAGGACAAAGGAATAGACAGGCAACCCATGCAACTCACTGCTAACATTGTCTCCTCATGTGAAGGTCATTGGAGGTTAAGCTTCAATAAACCTATATCCTACGGTTTTTCTTGGGGATTCATTCATTCATTCCACCTGTATTTACTGAGGATCTACTGTGCACCGAACACTATTCTAGGCGTCAGGACAGAATAGCTGGAAAAAAGAAGCAAATAAATATGCCTTCCCTCCTGGAGTCTACATTCCCATTTAGGAAGGCTTCTACTTCCAAGAGAACCCAAAAGAAGGGATTCATTCTTTCCTCTGCAGCATCAAAAGAGAAACTGTTGCACTCCACAATAGGTAGATCCTGGAGGGAAAAAATTAGAGCTCCTGGTTATAAATAATAACTAACAACAGAGGCTGTAGCAGTTGGAATGTCACATTCCTTCTCCATAACTGAATTTCTTTAGCCTTATCAAACATACAGCTGCACTTTTCTTAGAAAAGCAAAGAGGAAATGGGAGGATGAATAATTTGAACCCCTTGGAGCTAAGTGTAAATAATCAGGTATTACCTTATGCTTAGCTAGTCTGTTTCTTAAGAGGAGTTACCTTGTGTTCACTATCTTGGAGAGGAAAAAAAAGAAAACCAAAGAAAAGAAAAATAAAGAAAAGAAAAACAAAAACCATGTCCCAAATGTTGGGAAAGTACTGGTACTAGTAAATAGAAAACCACAGTAATGGGAGGAATCATTCTCAGAAAGACTTTAAATCCTCTCTCACCTTCCAGCACATGGGAGGCCCAGAGATCTTTAAAAATACCCAGAAGAAGGAAGGATGATATCTCTAAGCACCACAATGATGTTCCCAGGAACTCAAGATAAAAGTGTGAGGCCGGGGCCCCAGCTTTCAGCAGCTTCTGCTCATTGGTAAGAAAACAATGCTTGCCTTCTGATGTGAGGAACAAACCTTGTATCCACGATGACTGAATTAATCCTGATGTCTGATGAGGGATTGAGGTAGGGAGGCAAATGTGAATGAAGGATTATTTTATTTTGTAAACCTGATGTGAATATAAGCCCATATTTATGTTGACCGAATCTGAAAATAAGGTTACACGACCAAAACATTACAAGGAGGGATTAGTTTTGAGCTTTTTCCTAATTACAAGGCACACTAGGAAAATAATAGTGGGGAAAACTTTATCATGGAACTGCACTCTAATGATAAAGAAACAGGAAAACAAAGAATTACAGTTTATTCCAATGCTCCTTTGGTTTATTCTCTTCTTTTTCTTAACCTATATTGTGTATTCTCTCACTCTCTCTAAGACTGAGCCTTCCTTTTGTGACAACTGCAACCCAGATATTTCTATTACGGAATTTTTTTCTATGCATATAATATTTATATCTATATAATGTTCCTTTTTGTAGTCTGCAGACCTCAACAGGTGATTAAATTAAATTTATAAATGGCTCACTCGAGATAGCAAAGAAACCATTCTTTAATATCTAAGCACACAAATTAAAATCACTTTGCAATCTTGATCAAAGATATCAGCATTCAGAAACAAGGCTGATTAAGAAAACAATATGGACATTCCATAACTTGATCACAGCCGACGATTTGTGTGCCCAGGGTGGAATCTTTCAGTGACTCACAAGGCCCTATGTTCAGACTTAATTCCTGTTTATTGAGAATCTACGAATTCATTCTCAGGCACAACGCATCAAACGCTGGAGAATGCCCTGGTTTCCTGACTGTGATGTGGGAAGCGCAGCATCTGCGCAGCCTCAGTGGCGAAGCGGGAGAGCACACCTTCCCATGGAAAAGGGCTCCTGAAGAACTTCCCTCCTGCTGTGAAGAAGGAAGTCTCCCAAGAAAGCCCAGAGCAAGAGTCCTCTCACTTTCCTCACCAGCTCACCCCGGGAGTTCCCTGGCTGCCTTCTGGTCAGGTCGCCCAGGCTTCCTCACACAGCAGCTTTGGCCCACAGGGACCCAGCCCCACACTCACCTGCGAGGCACCCCATGCTGGGCGCACAGGCCAGGATGTGGTCTTCACAAATTTGTTCATCAAATGGGTTGAAGTAGCAGATCCATTTATTCATAATTTAGCATAGTGAGTAAATAAGATGTACGAAATGGAATTGTCTCATTGGGTTTAGAATATATCCAATACTACTTTTTTGATTCCTTTGTAAGAAAGGAAAGGTTTCCTTACCCATCACTAGGTTTATGGCAGAGGTCCCTGAAACAAAATACAGAATAACAAGAGGAAAGCATACAGATTTTTTAATATAAGTTTTATGTGGCACAGGAGCTTTCATAAGAAAATGATGACCCAAAGAAAGAGGGAAGCTTTTTATGCTTTTATGCTTAGCTTTGATGAAGAGTGAACAGTCGTGGAGAAATATGATTGGACTAAGAGGGTAAGCTCTAATGGTAATGAACTGGGGGGAACTTAGCAGGCCTTTTTGTTCAGATTCTCCTCTGTGTCTCTGTGTCTTCAGAGATGAGGATGTTTCTTTCCTCCAGGTACGGGGACAGCCTTCCCAAATGAGGGCTTATGGCCTCCTCTGGGTAGAAGGGTGGGAGAAGTTCAGAGAGTGACATTCCTGCTTCTGCTGTTGCCCCAAATGCCACCTGAGTTATCTCAACTGGTGCCTTCCTGGGAGTCGAAGCCATCTTTGAGTTTTTAAGGATTGCAAAATGGACTCCATTCCTGGGATTTACCAAAAAGCACCAACCTAAAGGGCACATAATGAACACAAGTTCCAAACACAAGATGTATCCATCATCAGTTAGTTCTAAAGCATGTTAATAGGCGCTCTCCCAGTGGGCTCCTGCAGTACCCTGAGCTTCCTGGGTGAGAGCATTGCTCATCCTGTATCAAAATGAAAAAAATCCAAAACCCTGCTTTTCCACTTGTCAGCAAACCCCACTATAACATGCATGCAGAGCAGGGAATGTGTCTTCCTTATTCATCATTGCAATCCCAGTACTGGGGTAGTTATTCAGTGGTTAAATGAGTGACTACAGTTCCCGTTTGCTCTTTCTGTGTGTAGTCTTGTTCAGACTGCTGATATCCGTGTAGCTTGGACACAAAGTTATTCCCCACCAATCAGTTGCAAAGGAGCTCGACCATGCCTTAACACATTGACTCTTTCTAATACCCTTTTTCAGCTTTTGTTTGCTACTCCTTGAAAGCATAACAAATCAAAGGACTTTTCTTTTTCAGTAAATTCTGAAAAATAATCACCTTACAAATCATGCCAGGTGAAATCAAGCTCTTTTGATAAAGTTAATGCTAATTCATAAAAGAAAGTGTTGTAAATCTAGACTTTAAAAAGACAAAAGATCAGAGACTCATCTAATTTACCTCACAAAATTGGGCTACATTTCTTTTGCCATAAGCCTGGTGAAAGAGACTCAACTGACTAAATGAAAGAAAATAAAAGGAAAAGGTTAAGTAATATTAATAGCATATTAAATTTGTTTAGGGATGGGGGAGAGTTTTCCATGCTGTAACACAGGCATTGCTTTTGAACTTACTCTCCCCATCTTTAATAACGACTTTGAAATAGAGAAGTAAATAGCATCTTAATAACCTCTGCAGCCAAATCACAACATCATCTACACAGCGTTGTTAACATTCAGAGCTGAGGAGCGAAACCAAGTAATACAGTCAGATGAGAAATGGAGGCCGGCAATAAAAACAAGATCCAGCCTAGTAAGCTAATATCTCTGCAGGGAATGTTGTAAAACACCTTCCTGTAATGGAAGGAGGGTCCTCGTAAAGGTATAATGGTGGAAGAGACATAGAAATGTTATAAGAAACTAAAACAGGATTTATTATGAGTGATGACAGCTAAAAAAAAAAAAAAGTGAAGTGTGGGTGGGATAAACACAGGCCTCTAAATACACATAGGCGTGAGATATGGTCACTTCACATAGGACCTAGTGACCCAGCATCACAGTGTCATGCTTAGTTCTTAGGACTCACTGGTGAGAAAAATGCAGACAATTAAAATACATTTAGGAGGCATAGAATAATAACAATTAACTTGAGAGAATAATTTGCAGGCATTCCTCATTTCATTGCACTGCACTTCATTGTGCTTCACATATAATGCATTTTATTTTTTACAAATTGAAGGTTTGTGGCAACCCTGCATCAGGCAAGTCTGTTGGCACCATTTTTCCAACAGCACGTGCTCACTTTGTGTCCTGTGTCACATTTTGCTAATTCTAGCAATATTTCAAACTTTGTTATTATTGTATCTGTTATGGTGATCCATGATCAGTGACTTTGATGTTACGATTTCAATTGTTTGGGGGCACCACAGACTGTCCCCACATAAGACAGCAAACTTAACTGATAACTGTTGTGTGTGTTCTGACTGCTCCACTGACCAGTTGTTCACCACCTCTCTCCCTCTCCATGGGCCTCCCTATTTCCTGCGATACAACAATACTGAAATTAGGCCAATTAATAACCCTACAAATGGCCTCAAAGTGTTCAACAGAAAAAGAGTTACACATCTCTCACTGTACATCAAAGCTAGAAATGGCTGAGCTTAGTGAGAAAAGCATGCTGAAAGCCAAGGTAGGCTAAAAGCCAGGCCTCTTGTGCCCAACAGTTAGCCAAGTGGTGAATGCAAAGGAAAAGTTCTCAAAGGAAATTCAAAGTGCTACTCCAGTGAACACATGAATGAAAAGAAAGTGAAACAGTCTTATTGCTGCTGTGGAGAAAGTTTGAGGGGTCTGGAGAGAAGATCAAACCAGCCACAACGTTCCCTTAAGCCAAAGCCTGATCCAGGGCAATGCCCTAACTCTCTACGATTCATGAAGGCTGAGAGAGATGACAAAGACACCTAAGAAAAGTTTGAAGCTAGCAAAGGGAAGTTCATGAGCTTTAAAGAGAGGAGCCATCTCCATAACATAAAAGTGCAAGTGAAGCAGCAAGTGCTGATATAGAAGCTGCAGCAAGTTACCCAGGAGATCTAGTTAAGATTGTTGATGAAGGTGGCTACACAAAACAATGGACTTTCAATGTAAATGAAACAGCCTTCCATTAGCAGAAGATGCCATCTAGGAATTTCATAGCTAGAGAGGAGAAGTCAATGCTTAGCTTTGAAGCTTCAAAGGACAGGCTGACTTTCTTGTTTGGGACCAATGCAGCTGGTGACTTTCAGTTAAAGACAATGATTATTTACCATTCCAAAACTCCTAGGGCCCCTAAGAATTACGCTAAATCTACTCTGCTTGTGCTCTATAAATGGAACAACAAAGCCCGGATGACAGCATGGTTTACTGAATATTTTAAGCCCACTGTTGAGATCTGCCTAGGAAAAAAGATTCCATTCAAAATATTACTGCTCATTGGCAATACACCTGGTCAACCAAGATCTCTGATGGAGATATACAGGGATGTCAATGTTGCTTTCATGCCTGTTAACACAACATTAAGGCTACAGCTGCCATAGATAATGATTTCTCTGATGGATTTGGGCAAAGTAAATTGAAAACCTTCTGGAAAGGATTCACCATTCTAGATACTATTAAGAACATTCATGATTCATGGGAGGAGGTCAAAATATCAACATTAACAGGAGTTTGGAAGAAGTTGATTTCAACCCTGTTGGATGACTTTGAGGGGTTCAAGACTTCGGTGGAGGCGGTAACTGCAGATGTGGTGGAATTAGCAAGAGAACTATAATTAAAAGTGGATCCTGAAGATGTGACTGAATTGCTGCAATCTCATGATAAGGAGGTGCTTCTTATGAATGAGCAAAGAAAGTGGTTTCTTGAGATGGAAATCTATTTCTAGTGAAGACGCTGTGAAAACTTTTGATGTGACAATAAAGGATTTAGAATACTACATAAACTTAGCTTATAAGGCAGCAGCAGGGTTTGAGAAGATTGACTCCAATTTTCAAAGAAGTTCTGCTGTGGGTAAAATGCTATCAAACAGTATTGCAAGCTACAGAGAAACCTTTCATGAAAGGCAGAGTCAATGGATGCAGTAGACTTCACTGTTGTCTTATTTTAAGAAATTGCCACAGCCACCCCAGCCTTCAGCAACCACCACCCTGATCAGTCAGCAGCCATCAACATCACGGCAAAACCCTCCACCAGCAAAAAGTTTATGACTCTCTGAAGACTCAGATGATTATTAGCATTTTTAAGCAATAAAATATTAGCATTTTAAATTAACATATATACATTATTTTCTTTAGACATAACGCTATTGCACACTTAATAGACTACAATATAATGCAAACATAACTTTTATATGCACTGGGAAACCAAAAAAATTGTGTGACTCACTTTATCGTGATATTCACTTTCTTTCAGCGGTCTGGAGCTGAACCAGCAATATCTCCAGGGTATGCCTGGAGATAGGACAGAGACACAGTAAGTAGTCATTAACGGTCAAGAAACCAAGAAATTTGAGGATACTAAACTAGCCTCAAAATTGAGGGAAAACTTTCAGGAAGGATTTGGGCTCCTTATTGTATGTTTGTTTGTTTTTCTTTTTTTCACAAATGAATATTCAGCATCTAGTCCACTGAAACAACCTTTACAATAACTGAATATACCTCTTTAATACACCCACTTATGCATGCAATGCTAACCTGCATGCCAGCTATATGCCAAGCACTATTTTAAGAGCTAGAGATACAGCGATGAAGAAAATAAAGTCTGCGCTCTCATGGAGCTTACACAGGAGACAGCAGGAACAACCAGTGAACAAAATATAGCAGGCGGTAAGAAGTACTTTGAAGAAGAACAAGGCAGAATAACACAGTAGAGAACTATAGAGGTGCTACTTGAAATGAAATGGTCAGAAAAGATTGCTCTGTGACAGGGCGATAAGAGAAGCCTGGATGAGAGAGAAAGTAAGCCACAACCATGCCTGGTGGGAAATCATTCCAGGCAAAGGGCACTGCAGTGCAAAGGCCCTGAGGCAGAAGCACATGTGTTGGCACCTCTGAAGACTGAAGTGGGAGGAGGGGAGAAAGATTGGACTAGAGAAGTGTCAGGAGACAAGATGATGTAAGACTTTGTTAGCCATGCAGGATATTGGCTTCTCCTTTGATCTGAAAAGCCATTGGAAGGTTTTGAGCAGCTGAAAAACATTATCTGTCTTATGTTTTAAAAGGCTTACTCTGGCTGCTCAGTGAAGAATAAATTGCAGGGATCAAGAGTGAATAAATGCAAGATAAGTTAAGAGGCATTTCAATAACCCATGAGCACATCGTGTAAAGCGAGGCAGAGAGGACGCAGTGGATGTGGTGAGGAGCAGTTAGATTCTGATCCCTGTTCAACGGCGCTTGCTGGTGCTGCCATGAGGTATGAGAAACAAAGGGGAGTCGGGGTGAGTTTTTGGGCCCAGCGACTGCTACACTGGAGCCGCCATTTACTGAGATGGGGAAGACAGAGGACAGAGCTGCGTAGGGCCCCAGGGCTGAAAGAGGAGGCTCAAGTATTCCCTGTGGATGTGTGATGTTTGAGTTGTCTATTAATCTTCCAAATGGCTGTAATTAGCAAGCAATTAGATGTGAGTCTGGAGTTCAGAGGAGAGGTTGGTGCGGGAGACACACATATGTGAGCCTCGAGCATACTGATGATATGTAATGCCATCGGGCTTTATAAGACCACATAGGGATGAATACAGATAGGAAAGGCTGCAGACTGAGACCTGGGATACTCTCACGCGAAAAGATGAATGTTTCTTTTAAATGTTGAATCTATGGAAATGATGATACCATAGTCAAATGCTGAAATTCTGCTCAGTTCATAGTAAAACGGAATTCCTATTTTATCAGGTCACTGAATGGTATTTAAAGTTCAGAATGTGACCTGGCGTGGTGGCTCATGCCTGTAATCCTAGCACTCTTGGAGGCCGAGCGGGCAGATCATTTCAGCTCAGGAGTTTGAGACCAGCCTGAGCAAGAGCAAGACCCCGTCTCTACTAATAATAGAAAAATTAGCCAGCCACTGTGGCATGTGCCTGTAGTCCCAGCTACTCCGGATGCTGAGGCAGGAGGATCACTTGAGCCCAGGAGTTTGAGGTTGCTGTGAGCTAGGCTGACGCTACGGCACTCTACCTAAGGCGACAGAGTGGAACTCTGTCTCAAAAATAAATAAATAAATAAAATAAAGTTCGGAATGTTTGCAGGGATCACAAATATACTAAGAAAGATTAAAGCCTAAGTAAGCTCAGAATGGTGGATAAGACTCTGCCTTCCTTGATCCTCCCATTTAAAAATGACAGCAACAATAATAAAGAAAATATTTATGGATCACTAGGTAACATTGCAATACACTCAAAAATACATTCACTTTTTTCTACTGTACCATGGTAGCTATCAGCCTATAAAATAGTTTGATTAGAAATACGACAGTTTATAAATACAGGGCAGGGAGCCTGGTCTGGGGAGGCTGAGAAATAACTGACAGAACAAGTAGATATGAAACTAACAAACAACACTGTCAACCAGGCTTAGGCAGAAAAGACAGAGGCGATACAAGAGGCAGGTCAAGACAGCTGGGCAAACACCAGGAGTATACAGATACCAGAGAACACAACAGGTAGGAGGTGCAAAGTTCAAACACTCAAGCACCGATCTCCAAAGCCTGCAAGAGGGGGAGGTTGTTAGGCCTGTTCAGGTTGGGAACCCAGAAAGTATGCACAGGACAAAATGCAGTTAATGGAAAACTTAGACAGTGATCACAAGGCCTGTGAAACAATAGCCACAGGCGTCTGGAGAGTCCAGAGGTTGTAAATCTAACTCTGAGTAATTCACACACACCCCCAAACTTCCATGCAAACCTCCTATAAACCCACTTCTCCCCTTCCTAGGGGTATATTAGGCGTGTAGCCTTTGCCAGACCCCTAAGAAGGGATAAGGAAGAAGCTCATCCCTCCCTATCTCTGAAGGATGAGAACGACGCAGGCGTCCTAAGAACTGGTTGTTTGAAAAGAATTTATTACAGTGGCTGTTCTGGCCCAGTTGCTCACTGCCCCTGGTAAAACCCTCCATAAAACCCAAGGCTCTCCCCTTCCTCGTGTAGACTCTCTTTTTGGCCTCTACCCATCTGCACTCAGATGCTCAAATAAACAGCATCTTGCTCCACCTGAGGCTTCGTGTGTCTCCCTCTCGGCTCTGAGCTTTACAGAGGTAGCTGAGGGTAAGGGACTTGGGGAGAGGGAAAGGCACAGGGGCCTGAACAGGAGGCAGAGAGCACACGCGATTTGATGGGTTTGGAGAGCAAACCCCTCAAAAATCGAGTTTTCTTGAGGTTGAGAAAAAATTGGGAGCCGGAATATGAGGACTGTTCAGACCATATTAAAGAGTCAGACCTTGGTTCCGTGTGTTTGGAACCAGCACAAGGCTTCTAAGCAAGGCAGCGACACAACCACACATTTTAGAAGGAATATTGATTGGGAGTGGGCAGAGGCAGGGAGTCCACGAGGGATCTCTTAGCAACAGACAGCAGGATCTAAGCTGCAGCCGTGGCTATGGAAAGAGGGAAGATTTAAGAGATCCCCGGGAGGCAGGACCAATGAGATCCGAATGTGGGGTGTGAGGGGCTCACAGCTTTTCCACCCGAACATCAACATGGAACATTAGGAACTGCAGGAATAAAAGAAAGAGTCCTGGGGTGGGGGCAGGGGATGAATGGGCTTCTGTTTGGCACAGAAGGAAGAGAAAATTCAGGTAATTCATTTTGATTGATCAAGAAAAGAAAAAAAAGTGAAGCTGGCCATGATGGAAGTGACAGGAATGTTTTAAGACATTGAGGATAGAAAGCAGGCCCAGGAAAGCAAAACATTTCACATTTCTCTTCTGGTTAAAAAAATAACAAGAAGAATTTTTGTGTTAAGGTTTATGATAATCTATTGTTTCAATTAATCAAAGTAAGGCAGGATAAATTTGGACTTAAAAGTATGAGAAAATTAGTTGTCTCTTTGGAAAAGGTGAGTCAGTATTTCCTCTGGTCTTAAATCACCCTCCAAAACGACAGGCTATGAGACAAACGCTACCCTATTTACTTATCTAGCCTTTTCCTTGATAGAATAAAAATCTGTACAAAATCTTACTGCATCGCAAAGACACTAATATACTCAACTGCTAATCCACAGTGTACTATAATAAAAGTATAGACCAAAGGAATTTAAGAAACAGTCATGGTGTTCTAAAGGGGAAAGATTATTCCAAAATTTTTCTACATGCTTTAGAAGAATTTCATAGTTAAAATGTTGTACTTAATACAATCATCACCCAGTATTTAATAAAGTATATCTATAACAATAACAATGTTAAAACTTAACAGTTTACAAAGCACTTTCATTACCTCACCACATTTAAGATAAGGTTTCAACTAGTTCAGCACATTCATGAGTGTTAGAAAACAATAGTTTTAGAAGAGTGTATTTGTTAGTACAAATCACAAAAGGTAAACTATTTCAGACTCCTGCTACAGGCTTAAGCCTAGGAATTGTGATTTGCCACCATTTGGTCTGTAACTAAATCAGAGGGTAGACCGTCCCCCAACCCCAAGCACCAAAGTGCCTTAAGGCTCCAAAGCCAGAAGCATGGGTTGTAATTTACTTCAATCACTCGTTTGTTACTGGAACTCGGACAAGCTTCAGCTCTACAAGTGAGTTTGGCAGCACGAAAAAACTCTGTGAAAAATACTACACGTACACACACAAAAAAATTGCTCCTCTCTTCTTATCCTGACATAGAAAATATGAGTACACCAAGAAGTGATCTCTGAAGAGCAAATAAAATAGAAATTCCAAACAAGTGCCAAGGTAGGAGATGAGATTTTAACAAAATGCCTCTCATATCTGCCTCATGAAATCATACTCATTTCCTACAACAAACTCAAAGAGCACCTCCTCCATGACACCTTTCCTGTTCTTCCCACCAGATACACTTGCTGACTGTATCCTCTCACCCAGCACGTGTGGTTCCTTCTACAAGGTACTCTATGCTCAGACAGTAACCGAGTGCACGTGGGCAGGCACTTGCCAAGTCATTTTTGTGATTCGCATTACAATTGTCCCGAACCAAGCATGCAGCAGACACTAATCAATGTTAGTTGAAGGCTAAAACCTGGAAATGCTAAGTCATTCCAACATGGACAATCATTGTTTAAAACATTTTGGAAGTTCTTTTGGAACTGACTTTTTGGATCTTTAAAACATCTCCAGGGATAGGTCTTTGCTTTTCCAGTTTAGATCTTATTTTATTTTAGAAACTGTCAAAAGTCAATACGAAACCAAGCCTGTCTTTTTTTGCATTCTCTTTTCTTCCCCCCTTAAGGCTCAGGAAAAGTTCCTTCTCTTTCCTAGGCCATCTGCTCCACAAGTGAATGTGTTGAATGAATGAACAAATGAGTAAATGAAGTAAATAGATCAAACTGTATAAAGGTATATTTATTCAAAAATGAAAGTTGCCAACATGACAGGTTCTGTCCTGACCTTGGCAACCCATGGCCTTGGCAATGAAGGGGAAAGAGGACCAAGTCCCTAGATACTCCAGGTGCACTAAGACGCTCCCATCAGAAATGCAGGAGCAATTTTAATTTGACTGAGATGAAAGGAGTGAAATGAGGTTTAAAAGGAGATAGAAATTGCTAAGCTCCTGACAGGCAATAACTGCCATCCATCTCTTACATCTGCCTCTACCTCAGGCCCCGAATAACTCAGCACTAACAGCATCTTGAGCAGAGGCCCCAGTAACTGCCTGGAGATGACCCTCAAAAGCATCACTTCCCACCCTCCTGCCCTGCCTCACTTTCCTCCTTGGTGCTACTGAAGCCTCAGCAGGATGGATGCCATTCCCTGGTTCTCTTGCACCCAAGTCTAGCCCCTTATTTTCCAGCCAGCATCAAGCTTGTGTGTCTAACCTCTCAGAAGGCAGACTCGGAAGTAAGCCCTGATGGAAAAACAGGGGCAGAAAGGGAAGAGAGAAAGAAGACACTGTACCGGATTGACATACAGGATCGTAATTCATCCACACAATAGCCCTATAAGGTATGTGCTATGGTACCCAGGAGACTGAGGCCCAGAGAGATAAATAACTTATCCAAGAGCTCACATGCACTGAGAGCAGAGCCTGCCTTCCCCACACCTGTGAGACCCTGAAGTCCACCTTAGTTCCTCTATGCATGACCCTAAAATGCAGCTGAAAGCTAGTGAGACTGGCTTCCTCCGGGGCTTACCACTAGCTCTGAAGACCATTCCAACAGAATTCTCAAAATGCTTTATGAGCAATAGCAGCATCACGGGAATAAGCTAATAAATTCCCGGGGTTACTGGTTTCGACTCACTTGAACTTTTCCTCTATACATAGAGTCAAGTGTAAGGAAAAAGGATCTAAGGGGAAAAGGAGAAACAAAACAGGGCTGAGCCTTGCATGTGTTGACCAGAATAGATAATATTGGGATTTTCCTTCCTTTTTTTCAGACAAATCCAATAAAGATATTTGTTTCTGTCATCTCAAATCAACTTGAAAGGTTTTACCCCCTCCCACCTTAAGTGACTTTGTATAGAGCACATAATTGAACTTTGGTTCCTAAGGCAAGGATTTCTCTCAATGTTTACATAGAATTATTCAAAGCAAGTTTTATTTCATCCTTGGCAACCATAAGCAGAATGTCAACAATGCTCCACATATTAGCTATATTAGAGAGAAAATGCCATGAAGCTCTAAAGACCTTGATTACTGGGCCAATGAAAAATTCATACCCTGCTCCGGTGGAGCAAAGCTTTGGCAGGGTTGGAGAGCTGCCTTCTAAGTGTTCCAATGAAGTTTTCAACCTGCTGTTTCAGATAAATGGCTCTCATTTTACTGTTTGCTTATACTTGATAAGGTTATTGGATTGATTCAAGTTGTCTGCAATGCCTTGAAGGCAAATGATGTTATAGCATCTGGTGTCCCCACAACACACTATTACTTTTCTAAAGAATGTTCTTGTCATAATACCCTAAGTAACAATAGAAAATATTCCATTTCTTGTCCTCTATTAATTTTTCTCTGGAATAAGTAAATATAACCACCAGAAATGCCAATGAGGATTTCATGTTGATGTTTCCGTGTGTTTCCTAATCCGTAAGTGGACAGATCTCTTTTAATGGACGGTTCCTAGCCTCAGTCCATAGTAACACAAGTATCCAAACATCTATTCTCAACTTGGAGTTGAGAATTCTAAAAAGAATTCTATTTTTTCCATAGTCATAACATAGCATCAGGGAAAGTATCTGACATCTTAAAATAAAGATCACTGGAAAGTATATCTTTCTGCCCTTCACATAAACAAATTATAAAATTTGAAGTAAAAGTTATCCTTTGTACCACCACCTTACTTTTACCCACAGTTAACAAAAAAGTTATAGCAGTGCATAAAGCTTTGAGGTTTTGATGGGTTTAGATGTAGATATCCAAACCTATTGTTTCATATTAATCAGAATATCAGTCACAGAAATCCCACATGGAAAAATCATTTCTAAAGGTATCTGGTCTTCCTATAGATTGTAAAATCCAACTTTCTTACCACTGTGCCCAAACTGAAATCTGCTTCCTATACAAAGACGTCTTCTTCTAAGAATACAAGCCTACTCCCTCCTCACTACCCCTCCGAAAAAGAAAACCACACACAGTTGAGAGCACTGGTCCCTTTCTACCTTAGACTGATTTCTAAGATAAAAAATAAAAGGTAAGAAATTCAGAAAGCAAATACCTGGCACCTACGTATTCAATATCTAGCACTATGCAGAGTAGAAGAGTTACAGCAACATGAGGGGCAAGAGTGTTTCTTTGCTTCAGTTGTTTATAACCTAGAGTCAGAAAGCAATATAAAAATTTTGAGTATATTCCAAAGAAAGACCAAAAGCAAATATGAGAGAAAAAATTAGAAGCTGGAACTTGGGCAAATATTTCTACATGAACAAAGCAGTCTGCCTTGGAGCACTCCAGCTCTTCTAGGGCCCCACTGGGGAACGCTCCATAGCATGTCAGTTCCTTTTGCCAAAATTCTCAACCTGATTTATGCAATCAAAAAATAGTCCATATGCATATTAATTGAACCCTTACTATGATCTAGGCACTGTTTTAAGCAGTGAAAATACAGCAGTGATACAAAACAAACACATTTACCCTTATGCAGATTATATTCCAGTGGGGGAAGTAGACCATTAACTAAATAAATATGTAAAATATATAAAATTCCAGAAGGTGGTAAGTGGTTCAGAGAAAAATTAAGCATGGAAGAGGGGTAAGGAATGCTGGGAGTGGGTAGGGAGTAAATCAAATAGGGTGCCCCAGGCAGGGGTGGCAGGCAGAATACTGGACCCCAAGCATCTTCATGTTCTTAAATGGCAATAGGGACTTTGCAAATGAGACTAAATTGAGGATCATGAAATGAGGAGATTATCCTGGATTATCCAGTGTAATCACAAGAGTGTTTATGAGAAAAAGAGGCAGGCAGGAGAGTCCAAGATGAGAGATGTGAGGACAGAGGTCAGAATGAAGTGACTGCCGGCTGGAAGGGGGCGTGAGCCAAGGGACATGGGATCCTCTCCAGGCTGGAACAGGCAAGGATGTGGAGTCTCCCCTAGAGAGAGCATGTGTTCTTTTAAGTTACAAGATTTGTGCTAATTTGTCACAGCAGGCATAGGAAACCAATATAGAAGGTCTCACTGAAAAGAAAACACTTGAGAAAAGACTCAAAGGAGGTGAGGGAACCAGCTCAGCAGATACCCGGGGAAGACTGCTCCAGGAGGAAGGGGCCACAGCAGGGCAATGCCCTGAGCAGGAGCACGCCCAGCCACAGGGTGGGAAGTAGAGCGACACCGGGCGTCAGAAGGATGGGAAGAGACAGGTGAGGAGGAGAGGGAGAGAGAGAGGGAGAGCAGCTCAGCTCATTTAGAGTCTCGTTGGCTCATTCTGAGTAAGACCGGGAGGGTAGCAGGGTGTGTGGATATTTACAGGAATTCTGAATGTTTACAAGGAAAAGTGGTGTGCTGGTAAACCAGCTGTTTGGGGGAAGAAAAAAAAAAAAGCACAGATTTGTAGCATTTGCTGATTTCCATTGTGTAAATATTTGCACCATGGTCAATTTTAAGCTACCAATAGTTTGGCAAACACCTCATAAAATCCCTGAATATTGAATTATCAGCCCCAGCAGAGCACTGCACATATGAGTCCCTATTTGCCAATCCCACACTATATTCCATTTGGATCAAGCAGTTTGGAAGTCAACTGGTGGTAAAATATATAAGAAAGGCCTCAAGAAAATCAGTGTCTACATTTGACAGATCCAAGATTCTGGAATTCATTTCTTTTTACCTGCTCTGCCTGGTGATTAAATGATGATTTTAAAAGAAGCACTTTAAACTCCTTGTTGGAATGTTGCCACCAAATAGACGACATATTCTAACTACATTCAATCTTGTCTATCTTTTATTGTCTGAACAGAAGAAAAACGTTATCAGAGGCCAGCTTCATAGAAGGAGAGATGTGATAGAAGTTGGAGTTGTTTGAATATTAAAAAAAATTAAATTATACATTGAATCAATCGGAAGAAAAATAGGAAAGGAGAAGGCAGCCTTGGCCAAGCCAAGCCTCTGCTAGACTTAGGAGGCACTGGAAGTAAAAGAAACTCTGGCATCAGGGATACAATCGCAGAGTTTCAAGAGAGCTAAGAGACAACATTTAGTCCTCATGCCGATCATCATCCTGAAAGACGCAGTCCCGCATGTCGAAATCCTAAACGATCAAGATCCCTGTTTAAGTCATGAAAATCACAGTCACAAGATGGTTGCATCATGCTGGTTGCATCATGTTAGAAACGATTATTACCTCGTTATTGTCTTTATTTGAAAATTAAGTCTGGTTTAAACCTTACATCCTTAAGGAGATATACATGTATGGGTGCCCAGTTGACAAGGAGTGGACTTCTATATTTAATTTTAGGTGTTGACTGGATTAAGGAATACGTAGAAGCCTGGTAAAGTATTATTTGGGGTGTATCTGTGAGGGTGTTTTCAGAGAAGATTGGTGAGTGGGTCTGAGTGGACCAGGTGGGAAAGATTTGCCCTCAATGTTTTGAATATATTGAAGACAGTAGAACAAGTGAAAAATCAGACAAAAAATACAAGAAATCTTCCCTGTCAAATCACTTACTCATGCCTGCAAAAAATGCCCTTTGTCAGAGGATTAAAAGGGCTCCATAAGCTCAGCGACCTTCTGAACCAAAGACACTTGCTGGTAAGAGAGGTTTCTTCAGCGTTACAAATGAAACACACTGAATGGGGAACTATTCTTGGTTAAGGATTCGATGGTCAAAGAAGATAAACTTCTTATATTTACTACTAAGTTCAGCATTAAAAAAACTAGTGCATGCTTCACTTTGGCTTTCAAAACTGTCCCCACTGTTTTTTTTTTTTATCAACTTTATACAATTTGTGCCCCTATTGGAATCAAAAATTCTATAACTTAATTGTTTAAATATTAATGACTAGAAAAAATGAAGCATTTTATAAACACTTATGTGAAGATTTGGTGGCAGTTGCAGAAGAAAATGGATTTCAACTGGAAGCCCAAAACATATGGCGGATTTGGAATTAGGTACACAAGGCTTCTAAAAGCGAATTTCAAGGTGTTACCAGTAAAGTTTGTTTTTTCCATTCAGCCCAATGCATTTGGTGGAAAATTCAGACGAGCGGATTGGCCAAGCAATGACAATTTTAGTTTAAAAATGAATAATTTGTCTGCATTGGCATTCCTTCCAGCTGATAAAGTTTCAGGACTTTTTAATGAATTAAAGCCACATTTGCCTCAAGAAGCCAGGGAAGTTACTGACTATTTCAAAAATTATTATGTGCAAAGTAGGATAAGAAGACACTTACATAGTGGTGTTGCTGTTCAATCACCAATACTGTTTCTGCCAAATTTGTGGTCTGTATATGACGATGCAGAATGGATTTCCACATACTCAGAACAACAAAGCAGCATGGCACAGACAACAGAACATGTAACAGGGAACATTCATCATGTTGGTGTATATCAAATCAAAGAATTTCAAAAAGAGCAGCACCACATAGACAATGAATGTGGATGTATTCTCCACAGAGAGCTAGGCTCTAAAAGAAAAAAAGCAGCTAGTCATCATGATGCAAGACTTCAAAATATAGAAAATTGTATAAAGTTGATAAATTATATAAAGTTGATCACGAAAGTCAGCCAGTTGCTATGGACTACCTCCGTGCAGTTGCCCATAATACTATTTCTGTAATACACTTTTTTATATGTCAATTATTTTATATATTTTTTTCTTTTTTAGTTTTCTCTATTTTAAATTGTCAGAATTATTTTTTATAATTTGCTATGCTATGTATTTCATCTTTGCATCATTTCCAATACTGTAGGTATAAATTGTATAAAGACTTTTAGAAAGTTCTAATTTATTTTATGCATTTTTTTGCAAAGCTGACTCCACCAAAGTATGTTATCACAACATTGACTTTGTGTGCAAAAATTGCGTGTGTACGTAAAAACATCAAAACTTCCTAAACAAATGAAAATATTTTTTTTATACATCTGTATTTATGAAAGATAAGAGTTCTCAAAATCTCAGCTCTCAGTCAACTGCATCTGTGACGGCAACCCATTGTGGCTTTTGATCACTTTGGTCAAAAGACATCTCACAGTATGTCAGATAACCTAAGTTACAGAGCTGGTACACACAATTACCAACCATGGTGGTGTGCATTTATACATTTCTCTTTTGACTTATTTCTTTATGAGTTCAATTTGTCTGCTTGTATCTGTCATATCCATGCAACTGTCATTAGTACACCTGAGTGTTTATGCTTCCAAACAGGTTATTATTGCTTATTTTATTGTACAAAATGGCTCAAGTATTCTGTCATATTATTATATGTTTCTCAAACTCCTCTTAAAAATGTGAATAAGTGTTTATTAAAGAATTTTTAAATTATTTTTTCCAGAATTATATTTTTAGGATTTTGTTCTTTTGGGATTGTAATTTTTAAAATTTTAGACTTTGGAAATTTAAATCTTTTGGGATTTCAATATTTGGGATTATGACCCAAACCCGTTTAGTCCAATACTTTATTTGACACAAAAGGAAAGCAAAATATGTATCCAGATGCACTGACGGCTGGAATAGACATCATATGTAGATTATGTCCCAGGAAACCACGATCAAAGTGACACATAGTGACTTTTCTTTTCCAGTGAAAGGGATCCACATTCTTTCTCTGGTGTGGAACTAAACCAGTACGGAACTAAACATGATTCCTGAATGAATGTAGCTTCATGGAATTCAGCCCCCTCACTTAAACCATTCTTCCTTACTAAAGGGGGTGGTGGGGGCCGTGATTAGAAGGGAGGATGGCCCAAGCCCCGGCACCTGGGGAAGCTGCAGGAGTGAAGGGGAAAAACAGGTAGCAGGTGATGGAGAAAGAACGGGGAGAATTAACTTCCCTCCAGAGGTTTTCTCTAGGGCCTCAGAGAAGCTTCTGGGTCTGTTCATTTCTCTTTCCCCACCTCTGCTTGTATCACAAATAAAGAAATTATTGACATATAAATGCCTGATTAGGTGGTAGGATTTTAGGGATCCTTCACCTAGTCAGAATTCCACTATCTAGGGAGAGTCATATTAGCTAAACAGCAACAGTCCTTGAGATTATTTGGTAGCCTACAGAAAATTTTAGTCATTTTGATTTTGTCTTAATGCCTAGCTGGGAGAGGTTGGCATAGAGGGTTGAAGTGGAAGAGAAGGGAACCTTTCTAGGAGCCATCAGGCCCAGGTGGGAAACCAAGAGGGGTCTTGGGGCAGCTCTGGAAAGGGCAGCTGGGAGGCTTGGCTGCAGGGGCTAGTGAGGGCCAGGCCCAGCCCAACCAGTCATGTCGGCCTGACTGTGAAGCACAAGCAATGTGAAGTTATTTTTTATTGTTGGTAAAGCATAAATCATCACCACTATGCATTTCTAGAACTTTTTTATCATTCCAACCAGAAACTCTGAACTCATTAAGTAATAACTCCCCGTTTTCCCTTCCTGCCAACCCTGGAATCCTCTATTCTACTTTCTGTCTCTATTGATTTGCCTGGTCTACGTACCTCATGGAAGAGGGATCATACAGTATTTGTCCTTCTGTGTCTGACTTACTTAGCGTAATGTTTTCAAGATTCGTCCATGTTGGCTGGGCGTGGTGGCTCACGCCTGTAATCCTAGCTCTCTGGGAGGCCGAGGCGGGCGGATTGTTTGAGCTCAGGAGTTCGAAACCAGTCTGAGCAAGAGTGAGACCCCATCTCTACTAAAATTAGAAAGAAATCAATTGGACAACTAAAAACATATAGAAAAAATTAGCCAGGCATGGTGGCGCATACCTGTAGTCCCAGCTACTGGGGAGGCTGAGACAGGA
>CAUYSK010050425.1:0-14630 GCA_963575035.1 Avahi laniger | reverse complement strand
TAGGTTTCATTTCAAACCAAACCACCATAACAATATTTTCAGAAAATCTACGCCTAACATTAGCTTTACTGCAGTTCAAAACTCCCTAGCAGAGTGCCTGGCACAGAGCAGGCGTTTATTAAAAGTTAATCGAGGCCGGGTGTGGTGGCCCATGCCTGTAATCCTAGCTCTCTGGGAGGCCGAGGCAGGCGGATTGTTTGAGCTCAGGAGTTCGAAACCAGCCTGAGCAAGAGCGAGACCCCATCTCTACTAAAAATAGAAAGAAATTAATTGGACAACTAAAAATATATATAGAGAGAAAAAATTAGCCGGGCATGGTGGCGCATGCCTGTAGTCCCAGCTACTCGGGAGGCTGAGGCAGGAGGATCGCTTGAGCCCAGGAGTTGGAGGTTGCTGTGAGCTAGGATGACGCCACGGCACTCTAGCCCAGGCAACAGAGTGAGACTTTGTCTCAAAAAAAAAAAAAAAGTTAATCGAAAAGAAAAATGAGTGTGGTGATAATTGATACTTAGGTTTGCCGCTTTGGTATATTTTGAGAGTTTATTGTTCACTCTATGGTAAATTCATCTGCCCAAACCCTCGACTGCTAGAGTAATTAGAGACCCACTCCTGAAGCGCCAACCGTGGCTTGTTCTTCCTGCTCCTGCCAATGCTGGTGAACCCGACGCCCACGTCCCAGGGCAAAGCAGTCCTACCTTGATGCCCATTCTCAGGCTTATTTAATCCACAAGCTCTACGGTGGGCAGGGAAAAAGACAAACCAGGATGATGTTATCAGTTAGAACGTAACTGCAGACTCAACAAATGTGATTCACATCTTTTACTCTAATTGCCAAGACTGGCTACTTGGATGAGTAACCGTGCACGGGCATCTGCCTGCCTCCAAATATTCTAGATCTTATTCTTGGATGGAGCCAGATGATCCGAGAGCTACACCTAATACCTAAGCTGTGTTGGTGTAACTCCTCACAGGGTCGCCGTGACGAGCTGGCTCTGGCACAACGCCAGCCTGCAGGAAGGGCTTGAAGGAACACGAGACCCCGGCGTTACAGCAATTTAGGGGGTGCCCAGGCGCCCAGACCGTTCTACCCATCAGACACCACATCTCTTTTCTGAAAATCCAGGGGAGGAATTTTTCCAGGTAAAACTGTATTTCACCTGGAGTAACTATTTTGTTTTTACTTTATAGATACTATAAATCTGTCATATTAAATTTTTTTAAAAGTTGTTTATTTAATGCTAAGAACACAGGTATTCTAAAGAGATAAACAAGAAACAGTTCTGTTTTTCTAAAGAGGATTTTGATCACAAAAACACTGGTGATTCAAACCTCTGAAACAGAACAGCACACAAATTAAGAAAAATGCAAAACATATTTCATTTCTTACCTGAACTGCCCTTAGAACACCTAAACATTCTCTGTAAGAGGTATCAGTACAGTCATGTGTCACTCAGTGCCAGGGATATGTTCTGAGAAATGCATCTTCAGGCAGTTTCGTCACTGTATGAACGTCATGGAGTGTATTTACACAAACCTGGGTGGTGTAACACCCCACACACCTGGGCTGCATGGTACAGCCTGCTGTTCCCAGGCTACAAACAAACCTGCGCGGCGTGTGACTATACTGAATACTGCAGGCGAATCCGGCATACTGAATTTTTAACTTGTGTTTCGCATATACCATGTGAACAATAAATATCTGCTAAATGAACCAATGAACTCCCTCCATGTTCTGACCACCAAGATGAGAGACAAAGGTGTTGCTCCCCTAATTAGTTACTCCAGACAACTCCGATTGCAGGCTTCAAGTTCTGACCCTATCCCTGGCTTCACCTCATTTTCTGGGATCAATTTTATCTTTATTCATTTTACCCTGGAAGCCACGTCACATCCTGTCCTGGAAAAACGAGATGGGATAAAAATGTTTAAGACGTGATTGTAAAATTTCACAGTTTATGTTGGCACCGCAGCCTTGGCTCAAACGGCCTTACCCTTGTTTGTTTTCTATTCTTCTTCTTCTCTCATCCCTGCAAAACAATTGAGTTTGAATGGTTTAAAAAAAAAAATCAATTTTCAAAATGTATTATTAATTTACTTTGACTCTTCTGTTGAACTGGGTCCTCTTCGACAGCGGAGATGTTACAGTATCTTATGCGTCTTTGTACCTTCAAAGAACTGACCCACAGCTGGATCAGCGTTGGTGAGGTTTCTCGTGCAGTTTAGTGTCGTTTTGGAAAATGAATAAGATTCATAAATTTAAAATCATGAAAAAAAGGCTGAATACTAATTTAGATTCTCTGGAAAAACATAGCATGGGTAAAACGTAAAAGGCTTTATTTAAACTAAAGTGTAGCTTTGGGAGTGATTTCGTGTGCTATAGGCAAGATGGAGGGGAGGTGACGAACTTCCAGACACTCTGTCATCTGACGCAGCCCAGAATTCCCTTTGCAGTAGTGACAAGTACGCTCCCTCTTTCTATATGCATTCGTTCCCAGGACCAACAGAGGCGGGTTTCGGTATCTCTAAAACCAGACCGAGCTCATGGACAGGAGCATTTTCTGCCCTGATTTCTTTCCTGTTTTCAACCTGTAGGCTCTTGCCACAAAACAAAATTACAATTCTAAGACCTTTTTGATAAAAATTTTCCTTACTGGGATCTTAACCTTTTTCTAAATCCTCAATTCCCTTCCGTATTTATCACAAGAAAATAAAATCATGCTATGAACACCACACACATGCTATACACACCACACGGCATGAAACATACCAGTGGGCAGTCGGATGACAAGGGGAAAAATGACCAGGGACGCTCTTAAGTTAAACATGACACCTCCTCTGTGTGATCGTCCACATATTTTGATTGGCTACAATGTTTTTTGTTTACTCTTACTTTAAAACTAGATGGACCACTGATTGACAGTGGCAGTTTTTTCTTATTCAGATATTTTGCTGCGAAATATTTGCAGTAAAAGGATTTGATGTTTTCTACACTCTGAGGATAAGTTACTACTTCATGCGACACTCCATCTCCTGAAGAGCTGATGTTGGCCTCCGAAGGGTTACAGGAAAGAACCTGGACAGCCAGATATGCTGGCGATGAATGGCATCCAGGACTTGTCGTGGAGTGAACAAGAAAACGCAGGAGAATATGAACAGCGTGATCTCATTTGTGTAAAAGCAAAACAGTAAAGCACCTAGGTAATCGTGAGAGCTGTTTTCATGTGTCCTGCGTGTCCCAGTCTCCTTCCTGATGATGTCTCCGTTCCTATAGGGAACCTCTTGTGTTTTGGAGTGGGTTGGCCCCATCTCCCACCCGGGCTGGGCAGTGACCCAGTCCTGGTCAATCGGAGACCCTGCGCCTGTTCAGGGACACGTGTCAGGATCGGCTTGTTCTTTTCCCTGGGGTCGCTGAGCTGGCCACGTTGCTGGCGGGCAGACTGCCACCGTGCGGAAGACAGCCCGGGAAGCCAAGCAGGAGCGAGCCGGATGGAGAGCCAGAGGCAGAGCCCTGACAGGGCTCGGTGCTCCCCTGGGGCCGCTGTTCTTCACTGTACCACGTCACCTTCCCGGTGTGTGTCGGGGTGTGGGGGAGAGTCTTAACTGTGTTTGAACTGCATTTCTGCACTTCTCTGTGGAAGATTTCCGAACACAAGGACAGCTAGAGAGCGATGCAATGCTGCTGGCCTTGCCGATGGAGGAAAGGGCCCACGAGCCAAGGAATGCGGGCGGCCACAAGAAGCTGGAAGAACAAGGAAACGCCATCCCCCCAGAGTTCCTGGAGCACAGGTGGCCCTGCAGCCCCTCGTTGGACTTCTGCCGACAGAGCTCTGAAGCCACACGGCGGTGCTGTTTTAGGCCGCCAAAAATAATTTCTTAATACAAAAAGACATATTAGAGAGTTTCTAGAAGGGTCTGACTGTGGTATCTCTCTGTGAAATGGAAATGGGGTCAGGAGTTGAAAGGGAGGGATTCCATAATGTTTTAGATAAGAAGCACATACTATGTTAATTAGTTTGAAAACTACCTTTACACATGTTCAAGAGCGGAACCGGAACAAACATCCAAGAATCCCAGCTGCTGCCACCACCCAGGACAGCCAGGACAGCGCCACTCTGCCAGCCGGGCAGCATCAGTGCGGCCCGGGAGGACTTGCAGCCGGCGGGGGACTGCGCTCTCTCCCACGGGAGCCAGCCCCCGGGCAGGCAGAGCCCTGCACCCCAGAAGGCCTTCCTGGATACACGGGAGCCGGCCTCAGCTCACAGATATATTCTTGAAGCTGGTCTTGGAGAGAGGGCCGGGGAGGCACAGAAGCAAAGCCGGAATAGTAACTGGCCCAGGATTACAATTCTGCATACTTTTCAATAGCAAACCAACAAATTGCCAACAAATTGCTATGCTAATGAAGAACTGCCTGCTCTGCACTGAGCATTCACCCTGAGAGAAAGGACAACTCATTCATGCCACTGTGTGGAACTAGCTGCCGTTCAGGAGGTCCCCTGCTGAATTTTAAAAGGCTTCGTGCACAGAAAAGGAGACAGCATGAGAGTTGGCTGCTTCGGTCCCGCTTCTGTGCGGTCACTCTCCTGCCCGGGGCCGAAGACGCAATGCCAGGGAGCAAGCTGGCCTAGCGTGCCAGCCAGTTAGGGCTTTCTGCAGATGACGCCCGGCACAGAGGCCGCACACACCAGTCCTCGAGAAGTATTTGAAAAAGAAAGTATGTGCTCTGCCCACTCCCATGACAAATAAGCAAACGGTGGTTCTCGCACAGAACCCAACCTTTCTGAATTCACTTCATAAAGTAAGTCTGACACTTGTGCCAGCTTGGGGCAAGGACGGTCACTTGGCTACACACGGAAGTCGCTGGTCTGTCTCAAAGCGAGTCTCGGAAGGATGTGGCCCGAGGACAGCAGAGCAGCACAAGGCAGCCCACGACGTGCAGCCACGTCGCTGCTCGGACATTGCTCCTTCCAACTAACAGGAGATTCATATTCGGATTTTCTTCTTTCTCATCTTCCTCTTCTTAGTTTAAAAAGCACACAGCCAGAGAGGCAAAGAAAAAGACCAAGGCAGAGGCCTAGTCTAAAGTACGTTTAAGGGACATGAATAAAAGATACTGGGGATAGAAGTCCATCGGATCTCCTTGGCCTTTTGCGTTTGTTTACCAGGAATAAACTAAGGTCAATTTTAGATCCATACTTAAAGACAGAAGGTTAACTCAATAGCGTAGGCAGAAAATTTGCTTCAAATATAAAATAAAATTTTAAATTGTCTTTTGTACCCAAAGCAAAAGTTTATAACATTATAAATTTATTAAAGTAGTTAAAGTGGTTTTAGATTTCACTTATTCTAGGTGGCATATCTTTAAGAAGACTTCAGTGGAGATTACTACTGCACTAGAGTCAGAGACCCTGCAAATGAATTCTTAAAAGGCTTTTAAATGTTCTTATTGTGTATATCTCAGCTCCTTCTCTCAACTTCCTGTAGTCTACTTAGGGTCTAAGTCTCTCTCCCCACCAAACATTAAAATAAGCGTTTTAATAACAATATTAAACTGACCAGTTGTTTGTGCAACAGAAATAATAATAATTTGAGTAACACCACGAAATTAACAAAGCCTTTACTCAAACACAACTCTCAATCTTTGTGAGCCTGTGGCAGGCGTAAAGCGGGTGTTTTGCGTTGCTTTACCAGTGAAGGAAAGAGTAAAAGTAAAATTCTCCTTATTTCACTGAAACTTGCCCCTCTGACCTGCCAATACGGAAGCTCCACAGTCCCTGGGGCAGCAGGTGACGCGTCACTTACCAACACACAGGATGTTGAAACAGAATCCTTGAGAAGTGGACTTGTTGACCAGCTGGTCGGGAAGACTGTCAAACCCAACATGGCCGGAGAGTGACAAGTTCCGTAGCTCTTCACTCTGGAATTTCAGAGGGGAAACGTTTGAGATTCTACGTGCTATGCCCCCAGGGCATCACTCATCACCCACGGTCCCTCCCCCTTCCTGTGCTCTCCACACGCCGGGGAAAGGAGGAGCCCCGAGCTCCCACGGCCTCCGCGGCTTCTGCACAGCGGACGGCACGAACGCCCCCGCGGTCACGCTCTCTCCACAAAGTCACAGGCTCCCAAAGCAGCTGCCGCCCAGGGCACTTCTCTCCTTGTTACACGTGTACTGGTCCAGGGAAATGTCATCTTCCACAGGTGCCTATTTCAGACACGCATTAAGTGACACGCACACAAAAAACTCCAACCATTTTGACAGCTTCTGTTGCTCAAGAAAAGCTTTTCATGTATTTTCAACTCACAGCAAATAAATAATTAAATACAATGCTCTTTCAGATACATAAAAAAAGAGCTTCGAAAAGCGCACGGTGGAGGACACGACTCGTTACGTTTATGACGGTGCTGTAACCGCTGTAAACGCAGCACATTTAGGATTTCTCAGCACGTGAGCGGGTCCCGTCTCCTCTGCTAGCTGTACAGGTTTCGCGAGGCTTCTTTGCTCCTCCCTGCGCAGCTCCCGGCACAGGCTCTGCACTTGCTGGACCCGCGCAGAGGTTACTGACGGGGACTGGGCTACGGTAGTCACGCACTTCGAAGTCAGGCGACTGACGCTCGTGGATCAAATGGCACCGACCGCCTGCACGGGGCTCCCACCCGGGTGCTGATCAGCCCAGCCCTGTGCACTCGGGGTGGTACGGCTGTAACGGCCCCCACGTTCCGAATGCACCCCACGGTGTCGGAGGTAAGTTGTCAAACTTCTCGGGAAACGACATTGGCTACTTTCAGTCCTTCAAGTGCAACACCATGGTCACGGTTTGCGATTACGAGACACTGGAAGCCTCCTCGAAGACGCGACTCCCGGTGTTCGGCTGTGTTGCTGCTGAACTTTATATTCAAAATACTGATGTCTGGGTGAGAAAGTGAGTCTCAAAGTTCCACTTTTAGTAAAAAAATGCACAGAATCACTTAGACAATGTTTTTAGAAGATTGGTTTTTGTTATCCTCCTGTTTTTATGTTACATAATCATGAGAGTGATTTCTTTTAATAATCAAGCACTAGACCCCATTTTCAAATTTCTATGGTCACTAACTACATATACACAGAAATGGGACTCCATAAATATAGGAATTTCGATGGGTTTTAATGGTTTTATAAACAACGGAATGTCTAAAGTCAAACCAGCTCTAAAATTCTGACTAAAACCCAACACGCTGCCTGAATACCATGGTGGCGGCTGCGGATCTGCGGTCAACGGGACAGAGAGCAGATGTCTAGTCCACGAATAGTTTCCTCGGAACCTGCCAACAGTGAACATGAGACTCCAGAGTAGGCACCTATCCTTGGACAGCACGGCCCGGCAGGCGGCTCCCCCAGCAGCTCCGGGGGCAGAGCCCGTGGGCAGCGGCCTTGCTGGCCGGGCCAGCCTCTTGCCAGCGCCCTGCTGCTTCCGGCCCCGGTTCTTGCACCTGACCCTTCCTCTTTAGATACCTCAAAGGTTCAGACGGCAGGTATTTTTAGGGTGTTTACCACATCCGCCAAGACTTGGGGGAGGAGGATCTGAATGAGTGCTTGGTTATATTTAGAACTTTCCATCACAGCTGTGGGGCAGCTGCTATGTCAGGCTAGGGGAAGCCACCGGCCTCCCTTCTGCTGCGGCACCACCGTCTGCGACACTTGGGAACAGCGTGAGGGAGACAGGCCGAGGGAGAACCACCATCCCACATCCCTCTCTTCTCCACCACAGTCTTTTCATGTTGCCGGGGCGTGGGAGGAATGGTTTGTCGCTCTGGATTCTGGACGGCTGGGATTTTAGATACAGATGTCCACTCAAGAGCCAATCCCGGGAAAGAATCAGAGTTAGCAATTGTAGCTCTCATCCCAGAACCCAAAGCTCAGCATCTCGTATTCTCACCGTTTCCGAAACACGAGAAACCACCCCCACACCCACTGAGTATTTTTATACCCATTGAAAACCACATACAAAATGAAAGGTTATAAAACAGTGTGGTCTTGACATTTTTGAAATATAAAGTTTTATCTTTAGAGTCTGTCTTCTAACTTTGTGATATAAAATATGTAAATTTTATAAGTTTTTTTAATTTCACAATTTGAGCCTAATTCTCTGCCCAGTATTAAAGGAAGCCCAAGAGTCGCCGGTCATCAGTATGTGATGGGGGAATGGAAACACGAATGAGCTTAAAAACCGGAAAGCACTGGAGGAGCGCTGAGCGGCTCACCTGGGGCCCCGTGCACGGCTGCTGAGCGCAATTCCTGCACGCCAGCGTGTCCTGGGATCTGTCTGAGCTGTCCATACCCAGGGGAACGCGGGGGTCTCTTCTGAGTCCACAGGGCCAGTCTCAGGGAGCTGCATGGATTCCTGTGTCATTAGCACAACCACACCTCTGGAAATGCCTCTCCAAATTTCATCTCCAACACGGAGCTCTGCTTGGCTTCTCGCTCTGCATTTCTTTCATATGGGCAGTTCTCTCGGGTTCCCTATCTGTGCTTCAAACTGATGTTCACAGAACTGAAATCATGTTCCTCTCTCCCAAACTCACCCCTTCTCCAGAGCTATCTCTGTAAATGGCACTCACCCACATGCGAGACAACCCTCCCCGCCACCAACTCCGCAGTCTTACCAACGCTGCGCCCTATTCATCTCCATATCCAATAATTCAACAGCCTCCCAGCTGGTCTCCCTGACTTGGTCCCCGCCCTCTCTAATACTTCCCCTCTCTACCTTCCTGCCGAAGGAATCCTGGTCCTCGATCCAATGTCCTTGGCTTGCCATTTCAGGGCCCCAGGGGCTGACCCCAAATTGCTATTCCTACCGAATCTCCTGCTTCTCTCCCCAGGGGCACCTTACACTGCAGTTGAACCGAATTACTTACTATTCCTGGGTTAAACCTGGTTTCTTCCCATCAGAGTTTACTCACATGATTTCCTCTCTCTGAAAGAGCCTTATATCCAATGTTTACACACCCAAACCTTCCGGATCCCAGTGGAATTCCACCCCCATCATTGCTCTTTATTATGAAATCTTGGGGAAAATTTCAGTAAACATTCCTCTTATCCATAAAAGGGAAATACTGATTGAATAAAGGTGGCTCAAGCTATAAATAATTCCATGATCATTCCATAACAGCTAACATTTATTGACCGTTTTCAATGCCCCAGGAAAGTCCTGAACATGAGTGAACTAATTTATTTAACAATTCTATGAAGTAGTTGCCATTATTACCCAATCTCAACTCAGAGACAGGAAAAGGGAGGCACGGAGCCTAGCAACGTGCTCAAGGCCACATGGCTAGGAAAGTCAAGGAGCTGAAATTTGAACCAGGAAGTCAGGTTCCAGAGCCCTCGAACATAGCCACGCTGCAGGGTGATGATTTAACGAGCTCCCAGGTAGCTCAGACAGTACAATGATTTCAGCTGCTATAAAAACCCAATACATTAAAATAGAAGGGAAAAAAATTCTCTAACATCAAAATTATCTGGCAACCGTAAGAGGTAGAAATTGAGAATTAGAACTGGCAAAGTAACTCCAAGTACGTTTTCACTGGTCCTGGCAATGTTGAGACCAGATTTGATTTTTGCAGCTATGGCACGTGAAACCCATAATATAATGCTTAGGTTTAACCATTCTGAAAAGAAAATGCCAACACGGAGCCACTAAGTAAGTAACTGTAAGACCTTAACTGATTCAGCCCATGGCTAATCTATCTAGTAATTAGATTGGATTTCTATAGGCCACTCCATGCTGAAATGGGTTATAACCAACCTTGACGGTATCAAATAATATAGCCAGTCTTTCACTTGATGGTTTCATTTTTCTTTTTTTAGAACATCTTCTCTTGGAAACATGTTTTTGTTCATTCAAAAATACTCACTGCTCAAAGCACTAAGAAAGCTATGTTACTTTTATCATTCATTGATAAGCACCGTTCCTGCCCTTCGGAGCGTTCACACTGCAGCAGTAGCCGTGGGGCAGACGTGAAATGTAATACTACGGAGGACAAAGCCGTCAGTACCGTGCGTAACTGTGGGAAGGCAGGGGGGAAGAGCTTTTCACCAGGGAAATCCAAGAGGCGCCTGAGTTCCCTGTATCTGTGAGTGAACAGAAGCCCAGCTTGCAGAAGCATTCTAGAGAAATGCTATCTATGCCCAAAGGGTCACCTTATTATGAATGTATACTCTGAAGTTTATAACCAGCAAGTTTTTCAGAAGATTCCCAGCTGACTTCATTACTGAGATAATTATAACACAAATTACATAAGAATGTGTGCCACCACCTACATTCTGAGGGCTGCTGTAAAACATGTTCCACAATTCCGATCTTGCTTAACCAAAGCAGGACAGCGAAAGGCTTGGAGCCAGACAGACATGGGTTTGAGTCCCAGCTCCGCTTTCTACAGGTTTTAGTCTGTTCCACCATCAGTAAAAACGGAGCCCTTGGCAGGACTGTTGGGCGGAGCCAAGGAGTCTATACGAGAGCGCCTGGCACGGAACAGGTCCTCAGAGACTTGGCCTGGCTCTCCCTAACTTAGGAGGAAAGAAGCAACTACTCTTCAAAACTCTGAAATGAACCAGGGGTTCTCTTATTGTCCTGGGCATTCCGGGAGAAGCTGCTGACCAGGAAAGCTCCCAGACTGACAAAGACAGTAAAATCACACAGGTGAGAACAGAGTGAACAAAAGAAAGCAAAGTAGAGAATGAGGATTCTAGCATGAAGAAAACTCACCGCTAAAGAGGAAACTCATTCACAGAGCTGGAGGCAAAGTCACAGAATCGCATTCCCGTTCGCAGAGTGGGCAGTTGACAGAGTCAACACACTGCGCAGCTGGAGCGCGTGCCGGAGGCCCCATCGCCATTCTTGCTTCTGCAGCCCCGCGTGGCTTCCCCGTGAGGCTGCATTCTGGGAAATGCGTCGTTAGGCGACTTTGTCGTGGCGTGAACATCACAGGGTGCCCTCACACAAACCTAGGTGGCACAGCCTGCTACTGCGGTCCCCAACCCCCAGGCCGAGGCCTGGGACCGGTGCGTGGCCTTTTAGGAATCGGGCGCGCATCACCGCCTCCCCCCTGCCCCCGGCACCCTCACCCCGTCCGTGGAAAAATGGTCTTTCCTGAAACTGGGACCTGGGGCCGCACAGTAGGAGGGGCGGCGGGTGGGAGCGGAAGCTTCATCTGCATTTACAGCCGCTCCCAATCGCTGGCACTGCCGCCTGAGCTCCGCCTCCCCCCTTAGAAAAATCGTCTTTCCTGAAACTGGGACCTGGTGCCAAAAAGGTGGCGGGACCTCTAGCCACCCAGGTTCAATGGTGTGGCCCGTGGCTCCAGGCTGCAGACCCGCCCACGTTGCTGTGCTGAACACTGCAGGCAACGGTGAGCGTCTGTGTATCCTAACACGTCTAGACACGGAAAGGTGGGTGAAAGCATGATGTTATAATCTCACGGGACCAAGGTGGGTGAAAGCATGATGTTATAATCTCACGGGACCACCCTCGTATGTGCGGTCCGTTGTTGACCGAAATGTGGTAATGCGGTGCCGTATTCTAATCCAGCCCAGTGTCTACTGAAATTAACAGACTGGATGTGCCCAGACGGATTTTATTCATCACACTTCAACTGAACTGATATCCCTTTCTTTACTTTTAAAGCCGAAGTGTTGCAGCAGATGTGATGGTTAGGTTGCCCACAGCTTCTGATCGCTATCAGCAGGCGGATGCAAGAGAGCATGTTACCAAGGTGATGTTTTAATTGTTTAATTCAAACAAATTAAAATGGTTTAGTTTGAAAGCAAGACTTAATTTTTACCTTTAAAATCAGATATTACAATTTAAGTTTAAAAAGATTTCCCCTTTTTAAAATTAATTTTTTAAAAATTTGAGTTAACTTATGATTGATTCAGTTAGAGAGCTGGAGATTTTTGTTTATAAAAAGTGTGGTTATATTTTTCTCAAAGTCTCATTTTATGAGTAGATTATATTGATCAAGCCACTTCATCCCTGGGCTCATGTTTCCTCAGCTGTAAAGTGAGGAGATTTAGCCAAATGACCTCTAAGCAAAGTCTCTGGTTCTAATGTTAATTCTAAGGTTTCTTGAGTCTGGAAATCCGAGATGCATAAATCCAATTCTGTCATTTTGCTTAAGGAAAACAAACACAGGGCAAAAAACTCCTGGTAGCATATTTTTTCTTGCCAAACTAAGACGGCTCAATTTTTAAATGACCCATGAAAGGGAGTTCTATCAGTTATCCTGGGAAACTCCAAACCTAATGGAAATCTGTGTGTGTACTTCTGTGCTTTCCAGCTAAACTTTTCATTCCTGCTTGCTCAGCTACAATAAGCATGGATTGACCAAGAAAAAAAAGGTATGTGCTCATTCTTTACAATTGCCCTGCTTAAAAGCATTTTTTTCCCTCTAGCTATATCTGCAGTCTTCCACAAGATTTTTGAAAAGTAGATTTATATTCTCAAAATAAAACCTAGGAAATCATTCTTCTGTGTAAGTTAGTCATCTGTTCTCAAGAAGAAACGTAAATCTTTATTCATGCTTTCATTCGTTCAATAAATATGAAGTACTAACGTGTATGACAGTGCCAAGGACATGACGCTGACAAAGTGAAGCAGCCCCAGCTCTCGGAGCGGACGTGTGGCGGGGCACACACGGGCCAATCGAATAGCCACGAATGCACAGTCACAAGCTGTCCAAAGCACAGGACGCCATGACACCTTTAACTCATGTGACCATTTAGTTTTTGAGTGAATTCACCAGCCTATACTTTGCAAAGCACACATTGGTTCAAAGCGTCGTTGGATATTAATTTAACAGATACCTCCCACGTACACTGATGTGCGGGTATCATATATGTGAGGAAAACAAGAGTCTTTCTGAGTAGCACTGCCTGGTGGGAGAAGGTAGAAATGATTAAGACTCGAGTCTTAAGGGAACGGATGCCCAGTTTTAAATGGCGCTGAGATGGAGCCATGGAAGGGGAGAGCAGAGGAGGAGTGCCCGGCATCTCCCTTTGCATTCTGGCTTGTCCCCACTAGGAAGAACACCCACTTGGAAAAGAGAAGAGTACGTATCTCGTCTTCATCGGGGGTAGTCTCTTTTCTCAAGGTCCTGGTGCAGCAGTACACATGGCACCCAGCCAAAGACAGTAAAGAAAAGAACACGCTGCTTCTCACATGAAATCCCTGACTGACCAGCCGCTGCCGGTGTTTGGAGAAATCCTGGCCTCACTGTCTCGGAAGTAGGTTTTACCCAAGTACCCTGACTGATCATTTCTGTAAATACCTACTCTTATCTGTCTATGCTCTCGAGAGTAGCGAATTGGCTTCATATTCTCTTTTACAGAAAAGAAGGTTGGTGGGAAGACAGGAAACAGCCTTAGCTCCCATGCAAAAGGGAAAACACTGGAATGCAAAGTACCAGCCCAAACCACAGCTATGAAGCCTGCAGCGGGATGTTTCCAAAGCCAGGCATTGCTGGGGTAACTTTCAGAATACAAAATGTCTGAAGCATCCCATTACCAAAGAGGATCACATTCTTTAAGGATGATTTGGACATTTGCTACTCTGCTTGTCATCTATACCATGAAATCCCAAGGCTGGAGCCAAGAAAACCCCCAAGGAAATTGTCTCACACGAGCAGCAGAACGCGAGGGAGATGAGAACTGTTAGGAGGAAAACCATATGGAAACGTGAGGAAGGAACAACTTCTCAGTGCAGCCAGCTGGCGGCTGGGACAGAGAAGAAGGGGCCCCCAGGGGCAGGCCCCAGGTCACAAAGCCAGGTAGACCAGCTCTGAATGCCAAGCCCAGAGAGCCACCCTGGGAAACGCCACCAAATAACCAGAAAAGCACTTGATTAATACTGAAAAACTGCCCCAAGTCCAAGTGATATCTCCAAGTAACTTTCTCCAAAAGACTCCCAGTAGAGGAACAAATCTTGCTTTTCCAGATCTTTGCAAAAATAATGCAGTATAGGGGTTTTTTGGGGGGATGGTAGGATTTTAGGGAAATTTTACCATCTAATTCTTATGTTTCTATAACATTTGAATTACTACAAAAGAAAAAAAACCTGCACTTTTAAAATAGAAAAAAAGATCTTGAAAATCAGGAAACATAACAATAATAACAAATGATAAAAATCTTTTTTAAAGAGGTAAGCCTGTGATTTTTACTATAGCTAATAGGCAGGGGATAGAATAAAATGTAAGTACTTAATTTTTCTAATAGCAGAACCAAGTCACCTTGAAAGTGGTGAGAGGAACACAGAAAGCAGAATAGCGCAGCAGGTGTCTGATACGTGAAGACAAAGGCGCCTCTGCCATTGTTTAGCTGTGTGACGCCTCTGCCATTGTTTAGCTGTGTGACACGGGGCAAGTCATTTACCTTCTCAGCCTCCACTTTGGCAACTTTAAAATACACTATTAATATCTCACAAGGCTATTGCAAGAATTACTTAGCATAACTCTCTACCCTCAGCTCATTTTATAGACTTTTCTTGGGTGATCTCACCCTTGCCCATGGTTCTGTGGCCAACCATAGGCTAACAATTCCCTAGTCGTGACCACAGCCCACGCGCCTCCTGGGCTCAGTCCCTGTACCCGTGGCCCTGGCG
>CAUYSK010050423.1:0-49693 GCA_963575035.1 Avahi laniger | reverse complement strand
GATTGATGATGTTAAGTAAAAGTTGACATCATCCAGCACTTTTTTTTTCTTTAAAATAATAACTAGCACCTGGATTAAACTTAAGCCCATTATCTAAAGTGGGGCACCAAAAGAGCAGAAGAATGGGATCCATTTGTACTCGGCAACAAATTGGTACTAACTGATCAACACCAGGGTGATCACATGGCAGAAATACTCTCTAGGGATTAGGAGGATGGGGAGGGGGGCAAATCTACAACTAAAGGACACGGGGAGCACTAAAGGGAGGGAAGGGCACGCCTTTAACCTGCATTTGGGTGAGGCAAAGACATAAAGTGTAACTATAATGTTTGTACCCTCACAAAACCCTGGAATAATAAATAAAAAAGAAAAAAAATAATAACTAGCAAATGGACATGCATCATTTTTCTATTCATAAAAACTTATTTAGAAGACATTAAAAAGGAAGATTCTACAAATACCATAATTTTTCATTCTTCCCTTTTGTAAGGAAGTTATCTGGACTTTCATATGTAATTTGTGGGCACTTAAAATACTAATCGCAGGAAGAAAATGTAGCTCTACATCTGTGACCAATATGTCACTAATAACGTACTCCTTTGCCAAGTTTTAGACTCCTTTTTATCTCCTTCAACAATACCAGCAAAGACGGAAAAAGATCTCTTCTCTTAATGAAAACAAATGTAATTTATTTAGTTTTCAATAAGACTCTTAAGTGAGCTTATTAAAAATGCTTGGAAAAGATGAAGGCATTTTTAATTGAAATGAATGAGTTGCATTCTATTTTTAGGAACCCCCCTTTATTTCTTGAACTTTATTTCCGTGCTGATTTTTCTGAAGCCACTCAAAAAAGTTTAACTAAATTAAACCCCTAAGGACACAGAAGTCACGATTCTTCCTAAATTCACAGATTCTAGGGCTTACAGGTGAAAGAAGTAATATTGGAAGATAAAGTAATGAAATAAATGAGATGGTATATTAAAAGTGAGAAAAGAAGAGAGTCCTGCCTTTCTCAGCATGAAGTCAAAAACGAATTCTCCAACTCTGAGGCAAAGTCACTTACAATACATGTTGCAAGACCAAGACTGATACAATACTTTCGCTGTGCAAGTTCAGAAATGGGAGTGGTGAAGCGGCAGGAAAGGATTCAAAGCAGCGTGCACACATTCAGTAGGCACCAAATGTATGCCAAGCACCCATTATTTCTTTTAATCCAGTTGCTCTCAAAAAGAACTACCTCTGGAGACACACACACACACACACACACACACACACACACACACACACAACACTGGTGCCAGGTCCCATCCTAAGGATCGGCCCGGCCATGGTCTAGGGGATCAGAATTTGTAAAAGCAGCAGGTGACTCTAGTCTGCAGCCAGGGCTGAAAGCCACTGACTTCATCTTTAATAACCTTTCAAAGTAGACAAATGGGGAGGCGGTTTCAGGTTTTCTTATCTTTACTTTCCACCCAGTTCCAATCCATGCCCAAAGGGAAAAGTTACTCATCTTACTGGTTGTATCTGAAGACACTGATGAGTCACATCTACTAATAGGCAAGTTCACTGTGAATCAAAAACAACAACAAAGCTGTCCTTCCATGGGAAGTTTTTTTCTACTTCCCTGTCCATGCAGCTGACAGGTAAACTAAGCTGTACAACATTATGTACAACAATAACTAATGCTCAACTGGGGATTATAGATCTACCTAAACATCCATAGGACTTATACCGTTGCTGAATCAAAACATGTAAGTGATAGTAAGGACACATTACACATATATCTCTCACCATTACTTCACTGAAATAGGGAATGCAGAAAACAAACAAATATGGAATTCTAAGCATGCTTATTTATTAGATAATCTATATGGGTCACTGATTTAGGATTATATTTACATGGAATAATTATAAGCCTAAGGTAGAAAACATTTGGTAATGTTATCAGTGGTGTTTGGCTATGCTACTATCTTCCTCTAAATCAGTCACAGCCATTGATCCAATGTGGCTACTTCAGAACTACTATATTTCTAAATTTACTTCCAGGTGCTTGCCCAGCTTTGTCAGTTTGATCAAAATACAATTTGCACATGCCTTCGGTTTTTCTTCGTAGAACTTTCAGCTGTCTTTCATAACCCATACCTAAGCATTTCTCTGACTCATTTCTGGTATCATGTGCTCTATTTGCTGATTTTTTTGTCCATGGAGGTTTTCAAAATAAAAAAAAAAAAATGGCAGGTTGGTGTCCAAATGACTTTGGCTTCTTTCATGGCTCTCTTCCTGCTTAGGGCTCATTTGTGGGCACCCTATAAAAGGCTCTACCTTTGGCATCCTTCTGGAATCTTTGAGGGATAATCTCTCACCAGTTAGGGTCTCTCTTGCCAGTTCTTCCGAGATTCTTTTCTGGTTTCTGCACCATCCTTTGGCATGAGGTTTTCAATTTTCCAATATTGTTCCACCTCCCCTCGTTGAAAGTCCTGTTTGCACTAAGTCTTGCAGCCATTGTGTCAGCAGATGGTGCATAGAAGCCAACCTGAGACATGCCCTGGATACTACCTCTTGCCTAGGAGAGCTAGTTGAGGAGTGAGAATGTTTTAAATTCTGCTGCCAGAATTTAAACCATTTTGGTTTTTCAAAGTTGAGGAAAATGAGGACCATTAGCAAATGTTTCTCATCAAGTTGGTTCCTGCCCTGGTCCTCTCTCTCTCTCTCTCTCTCTCTCTCTCTCTCTCACACACACACACACACACACACATGCACACTTGCACACACCAATAGCTATTTCCCAAATCCTTAGTCCACCACTTGGTTCTGACTATAATTTTCAAGGGCTTGAAAGCGGGCTTTATTAGCGTTTCTTACAAAAACATTCTAATGCCAAGATGGAAACCCCCCAAACTATTTATTTGATTGTTTTTGAACAGGCCTGTGAATAGTTTTCCCAACAAAATGTTTCTAAAATGTTTAGATTTCAAACAAAAATTCACTGATAGCCTTAACTTGGATACCTAAGTGGAAAAGTTCTGCTAAGTATACTGGGCCTGCTTAATGATGGGGAAGAAGCAAGCTTTGTGTTTTTTTTGTAAACAGAGAATCTTTTCCATTTGGCTAAGTAGTTGGAATTTGTAGGCTCTTTTTAACTGACTGGAAGACATATAAAGAGCAATAGCCAAGCTCTTATTCTCAATAATAGAAGCCATCAATGAAAGAACCCTCTCCACCCTATACCCTACGAACTTGCTGAACAGGAACTTTCCAGAAGTTACTGCGATGAATATGGTTACTAATTTTCATTGTATGGATAAGTGTTTCATGGTGATTTCTACTTTTTGTCTACTTGAAAATGTCCCATATGATTGTGCAGGTCATGCACTACTCAATGGCACCGTGTCCAAGGGGTTGCCATTCACATCATGGGTTTGTATATTTATTATGACAAGTGTCTGCTAGAAGGCAGCAAAATGTCTTCTAACAAAATCAGCATATCGCTACAATTTTCCAACAGATTGTGCAGATGCCTTTTAATAAGTCACATAAAGGTGACTAGAGGTCATACAGTCTAGCCATCACCCTGTCTAGATACCTTGACCTAGAGCCGTATCATAGCAGGTGGGCTTCATGAAAATGGGAGGGGGTGTACCACGCTCTTCTAAATAACTGGGTATGTTTCACATCTTGTAAATACAGTTCCAATACCATTCATTTCAATAAAGACACTGTTCTCTAGTTAATCAGTTCTCAATCTCCTTTTTTTCACCACCCCAACACATTTTCTCAGAAGCTCTCTATGGCGAAGATTTGGGGAGAAGGAAAAATGTGAATTTTTAGAAGTACGTAAAGGGATCTCTCCTTCCTACATTTAAATAATTTTGAAGGTAGATTCTCTTTAGATTGATTACAATCTTCTAAAATATTTCCTCTGTTAAAAAAAATACAAACAGTTGAAATATATTATTTGAGAAAGTTTTATGAACCTGCAATAAATTTTTGTTTTGGTGTCAACCTAGATAAAATGGGCTAAAGGCAATGGAAATCTTCTCTATTTAACCACTGCTGAGATATTTTGAAAGCTCTTACTAACAGCTTGAAAAATGTATCTTTTCTTTCTTGTTTTATCTAACATATCTTTTTACCGACAATGACTATTTGATTAAGCCATTGTAAGTTGCGCTATTACATGCCTGTTGGTAATTAATTCACTAACAAAAATGTCCAGTACTAGGGACTGAAAAACTCTTCCTTCCATCTATATTAAACAATTACATGGTACAGGATCTGATTCTGACTTAATCTATTCACTTTTCTTCATTTGTTTAATTTTAAACTGGTATAACACTATTTCATTATTAGAGTTTTTACCATTAGGTAAAAATTATTGAATATATGGTATCACTAATTTCCTCTCACTTCTCTACTGTTTCAAATATTTCTTTGCTCTTCTTGGCTGTTTATCCTTTCAGATAAACTAGAGAATCACACCTAAGTCTTTTAAAGTCTTCAAGATTTTGTATGGAATTGCATTGAACCTATATATTAACATGGAAATACTCCTTTAAGATATTCACGCTGCCCACAAAGAACCAGATTAACAGCTCTCCATTTATTTTCAAGTCTTCTTTTATTTTTCACAGAAAAATGGACTATTTTCTTTTTTTTTTTTTGAGACAGAGTCTCACTGTGTTGCCCGGGCTAGAATGCCGTGGCGTCAGCCTAGCTCACAGCAACCTTAGACTCCTGGGCTCAAGCAATCCTACTGCCTCAGCCTCCCGAGTAGCTGGGACTACAGGCATGAGCCACCATGCCCGGCTGATTTTTTCTATATATTTTTAGTTGTTCAATTAATTTCTTTCTAATTTTTAGTAGAGACGGGGTCTCGCTCTTGCTGAGGCTGGTTTCGAACTCCTGAGCTCAAACAATCTGCCCGCCTCTGCCTCCCAGATTGCTAGGATTACAGGCGTGAGCCACCGCGCCCGGCCATGGACTATTTTCTTCATGAAATTTCTGAACATTTCCTGAGCAGTTTATATTGTTTTGCTATTGTAAAAGAGCTCTATTTAGCCATTATTTTTTTTTAATTGGGTTATTCCTAGGGCTTGCTTCTTAGATTAAGTGAGATAAGCACTGAAATATAATAGGTGGCCAGACAGCCTGAATAGCATCAGTCTTTTCTCTTGTTCATAATAACCAACTTTCATTTTCTAAAACATCTCCGACTATCCTAGAATTCAATTTGAAAACACAAGGCCAATTATAATTAACTGCTGAAGCATACATAGGCTAACTGCTGCGGGAGTTTCAGAGCAGGGAGATTAATGTACTGCTTGTGACTTCCATCACCTCATCCAGATAACCCCAATGGAACCTCTTCGCCTCCCTTGCCCAGACTTCATTCTAAAAGCTCTTCCCCACATGGCCTCTCTCAGGCTGGCTCAGACTGCTCCCACCTCAGCAACACTGTCAGCTCTTGAAGCAGTCAGAACTTTGGTTTGCCATTATGTCAGAAAAATTAGGACATCACTGAGGGTTGGGGAGGCAGAGGGAGTGGTGTGAAAGGGAACTGGACTGGACAGTGACAGGCAATTATTGGCCGATGCAGGCTCCTTTCATGAAACCATTGCAGCTCTAAATCATGTGTATGCTTTTTTTTTTTTTTTTGCATGTGCATGCATTAACCAAACACTCGAGTGCAGTTGTGTTTTGCAGAAGTATCTTTAGATGTTTCACAGGCATGTTCCATTTTCTAGCTAAATGGTAAGTTAATTGAAGATAAGAATAGAGTGTATATTTTTTATAACACCCCCAAAAGAGCTAATTGAGATTCTGGCAGTATAGTAAATGGTTGGTATATATAATGTTAACATTTTCAAAACAAAGTAATTTTATTTTTCTCTATTGGTTGAGCAGTAATAGATGTGTTTCCAAACTCTGTAATCTTCTAAAGGGCAGAATAAAATGACCAAGCAAGCTTAGAATTATTCAAAACTGTTTTAAGTAATCTTATGGTTTTGCTTTATATACTCAAAATTGAGAACAGATTCTGAAAAATGATGTACTATTAGAATGAATCAATTCATAAAATGAATTATAAAAACTAACTGGACAGTAAGTCAAAGCAAAATAAATCCAGACCAATATATAATTTAGAATGTGTATTTCTTACTGGCAGAAATTTGTTTATACATAAAGCATGAAGAAAATAGAATAGACTGAAATGACAATGTTTTCCTGTTATTAATTAATCTCATGTGACCAAAATCCCTAAAATATCTCAAATATATTTCTACATTCCAAGTATATGAGTTAAAATACGATAGCTGTTTCTTCTCACCCTTCCACACATTACTTATTAGGGAATGGTTGGTGAATGCTAATACCTCTGTTACAGACTAAATGTTTGTGTCCTCTCCAAATTCATACACTGAAGCCCTAACCCTAGTATGGTGGTCTTTGGAGATGGGTCCTTTGGGAAGTAATTAGGTTTAGACGAAGTCAAGAGGGTGGTCCTCCCATCTCCTGATGGGATTACTGTCCTTCTAAGAAGAGGAAGAGAGACCAGAACTGACTAGGACAACCTCCTAATTATCTGTGACATTTTTGATATTAAGAATAATCTCTTTGAATTGGCTTTCCAGAGCAGGGGAAACCAACTTCCCCCTTGTTATATTACTGTAGTAGGAAAGGCTTTGGATGGAAGTGTGTCATTTTCAGGCTAGAAAGGCTTTCTATGTCCTCTGTCATGGTCATTGGCAGTGTTTCAGTTCTCAAGGAACATAGTACCCAGCCAATCATGATGGACATGTAGTACGACTTACCATCACTGATCATGGATACTCATATCATCCTGCAGGACAGCACCCTCACCTTCTCAAGAGGCTGCCTCCCATCTGTGCAGTAATTGACTCAGTTGAAGAAAAGCCTGAAGTTAATTTTAACTTTGAGATCAATGCTTATAGACCTACGAGTCCTCTCGAATGCCTATAGGAGCCAGAAAAATAACACAAATGAAAAGTGTAATGCAAAAGGTAGGAATAAGAACTGAAGGATGCATGCCTTATCTAAAAGCACTAAATTCAAAAATTTTAAACACAGATAGGTAGGCCAAACAAAACAGGATTGGGGCTGATGCAAGGAGGGTCGAAAGAGTAAGCAGGAGAATTGGCTTTGAAAAGGACGGAGTTCCTGAGATTAGAGGAAAGTAGTTGAGTGGGAGGGAGGCAGACAGTTGAAGAAATTTGTGTTTGACAATTTCTGTATTCTCTTTGAGTTAGGGATACAATGGGCTTCAAAGAGAATTGGAGCAGGGAGTACTTGACTAAAAAAATGAACATTTGGTATAATTATTGTGAGAATTGGGAGAAAAAGCACTGGGCCCACGAATATATTCGCTTAGCAGGCTGAGGGCCCAATTGAGGTTGGAGACCATAATATAACAGAGGTTTTCCCCAGCCTTCTCTGAACCCCCCAGGTTGAAATCAGTGTCCTCCCTTCTGCTCCCAGAGATCCAGGGCATCTTATCACTTGCTATGTAAGATTGAAATGATCACTTTACAAGTCTGTTCTATTAGACTAGAGCCCTTTGAGGTCAAGAACAGGTGTCTCAGAGCCTTGCAGGGAGTCTGACACACAACAGACAGAGCTGAACTGGCTCACTCAGACTGACATAAGTGGCTCCAGAGGCCTGAAGAAGCCCAGAAACCACAGCTTGCTCATAGTTCAGGTGGAATATCAGGATATGACATGGATCTCCTGGAAAAGAACACCAATACTCCCAGCTCTGATGTTTGATGGACCAAGGTTGATACCCTGGTTCTAGCTCTTAGTAGACATGAAATCTTGGGAAAATATCACACAATCTATTAGAACCTCAACCTAGTCATCCATAAAACATGGATTATAATACCTACTTCTTTAAATGAGATAATGTATATAATGTCCCCAACATAAGGACTGGCATACAATAGGTGCTCAGTAAATATTGATTTGCTATCCTCTTTGGAGAGATTTTCCTGATACCTCTAAAAACACTTTCCCTAAGTGGATAAGGAAAGAGATTAAGATAGACCTTTTGCACTGGAATCACATGGGATGCTAATTCAAACATACGAATTTTCTGAGGGTGGAGGCCAGGAATTTGTTGTTTAAAAATCATTCCAGGTGATTCTTATACATAGTTAAATTTCAAGCCATTCTTACATAAAAATTTTAAGTCACTGGACTATGAGATATTTCAATTGTCCCCTCTTTTTTACTCCTATTGACACCTAAATAGCCCTAATAACTTCCCACAGTGCTCTGACTCTTGTCCACCTGATTCTAACCCTCTGACACCCTACTGACTGATTTTTCTTCCTAAAAGGCAGTTCCAATCATGCTATGCCCTTGAATAAAATGCCAAATCCTTGCATTCATACCTTTCCATTCTTAATACTCTTGTCTACTTCCTTACTGGGCTCCAGTCAAACGGATTTATTCCCTGTCCCAGAATAAGCCCTGTGCTTTTCAACCTCCCCATCTTTGTTTCCACAGGAATGCCACACTCCACTGTCCCAGGTTCTAACCCTTCTCTCAAGGACTATTTCATCTGCCATCTTCTCTATGAATCGTCACCTGATCCCCTACGCTGCTGTGATTTCTTTCTTGTTTGAGCTCTTGCTACTTTTTGTGCCTCTCTTGGCACATATTAGAATATGATATTTTCCATATTCAACCTTATGTTATTTTGTGCTAGTTTCATCTACTCTGTTATGAGTAGGGAAGCAGGGACTATGTTAGTAAACTCGGTTTCTAGCACAATGTCTGGAACACAGTTGGGTCTCAATAAATGTCTGTTGAATATATGAATGAATCCATATGACTAGACAATAAGCCATGAGGGCAGACACTGTGCTTTAATTTTCTTTGTAACTCCTGGAGCACTTAGCAGTATTTTTTAATCCAGTAGGTATTAAAAATGTGGTGACTTAAATTTACCATTTGGTACTTTTTTCCCTTTTGATGACAAATTATTCAAAAAACACAACACAAACAAGATTTCAATACTGAATACTGGAGTTTAGGACTCTTTTTTATAGTAATAACTATGATAATTGTTGGAGTCTTAAATAGAATATGCTTCCCTATTTAGAAATACTAAAATTATGCTAAAGTAAGATGACTATTTTCCCGACAGCTAAGACCAACAGTTATACTGTTCTACTTCATGAGACAAACTTAGATTCTAACTACATTCCCTTTATAGCTTGCGACATGAGAAGCTTTCAAAAATAGAAGTTCTATTTTCATTTTAAATTACTAAATACAGAATAGGTTTAATACACATATGTGTGAATATGCATAGGTGTGTCCACATAAAAACATATAGCCAATTACTTTTTAAAACTAAACCTTTTGTTCTGAGATAATTGTCGATTCAGGGACAGCTGTAAGAAATAACGCAGAGAGAGCTCATGTACCTATTGTCCAGTTTTTCCCAATAGTAACATCTTGGAAAACTATAGTGTTAATATTAAATTATTGCAGCCAGGAAATTGGCATTGATACAACCCACCGATCTTATATAGATCTCCCCAGTTTTGTTTGTACTCACTTGCATGTGTGTGTGCTCACATTTAGTTCTATGCGATTTTATCACATGGACAGTTTTGCATATCCACGGCTATACTCAATACGCAGAATAGTCCATCACTAAAAGGATCCCTTGTGTTGACCTTGTATAACCATTCTTACTCCCCTTCCTAACTCCTGTCTTCTACTAATCTGCTCTCCATTTCTATAATTTTGTCACTTAAAGAATATTACATAAATAGAATCATATAGCATATAAACCTTCTGGGATTGGATTATGTGGTAAGAGTATGTTTAGTTTTGTAAGAAACTGTCAACTTGTCTTCCCAGGTGGCAGTACCATTTTGCATTCCTACCAACAATGAATGAGAGCTCCTAATTCCACATCCTTGCCAGAATTTAGTGTTGTTAGTATTTTGGATTTTAGCCATTCTAATAGATGTGTAGGGATATCTCATTGTTTTATTATAATTTGCAATCTCCTAATGAGAGATGATGATGAACTTCTTTTCATATACTATTTTCCATGTGTATATCTTCTTTGGGGATGTGTCTGTACAGATCTTTCATCCATTTTTTAATTGGGTCATTTATTTTCTTATTTCTGAGTTTTAAAAGCTCGTTGTATATTTTAGATACAAGTGTTTTATCAGATACGTGTTTGGTAATTACTTTCATCCAATCTGTGACTTGTCTTTTAATTCTTTTAACAGTGTCTTTCACAGAACTTTTAATTTTAAAGAAGTTCAACTTACAATTTTTTTTTCATGCATCATGCTTACAGTGTTGTATCTAAAAACTCATTGCCAAACCCAAGGTCATCTAGATTTTCTCTTATGTTATCTTCTAGAAGACTTAAAGTTTTGCATTGAACATTTAGTTCTATGACTCATTTCAAATCAATTTTGTGAAAGGCATAAGGTATGTGTCTAGATTCATTTTTTTACATGTGCATGTCTAGCTGCTCTAGTACTGTGTGTAAAAATGACTATCCTTTTTCCATTGAATTTCCTTTGCTTCTTTGTCAAAGACTAGCTGACTATATTTGTATGAGTCTATTTCTGGGATCTCTATTCTGTTCCATTGATGTATTTGTTAATTATTTTGCCACTATGACACTGCCTTGATTACTGCAGCTTCATAATATGTCTTGAAGTTGGGTAGTGTCAGTACTTTGATTTTGTTCTTTTTCTTCTGTAGTGTTGGTTATCCTGGGTGTTTTGTCTGTCCATATAAACTTTATAATCAGTTTGTTGATATTCACAAAATAACTTACTAGGAATTTGGTTCAGATTAAATTGATCTATATAAATCAAATTAGGAAGAATCGATATCTTAACAATATTGCATCTTCCTATCCATGAACGTGGAATATCCTTTTATTTAGATCTTCTTTGATTTATTTCATCAGAGTTTTACAGTTTTCCTCATATAGATCTTGTCAATGTTTCATAAAATTTATACCCAAGTTTTCATTTTTTTGATGCTAATGTAAATGATATTGTGTTTTTAATTTCAAATTCCAATTGCTTATTGTTGATATATACGAAAGCAACTGACTTTTGTACATTAACCTTGTACTCTGTGATCTTGCTATAATAACTTATTAGTTCCAGGTGTTTGTCAATTTTTTAGGATGTTCTACATAGAAAATCATATCATCTATGAGCAAAGACCATTGTATTTCTTCCTTTCCAATATCTTTGATTTCCTTCTTTGTCTTATTGCATTAGCTAGGACTTCCAGTACAGTGTTGAATAGGAGTGGTGAGAGGAACATCCTTGTCTTGGTTCCTGATTTTAGAGAGAAAGCATCTAGTCTCTCATCATTAGGTATAATGTTAGGTATAGGTGATTTGCAGATATTCTTTATCAAGTTGAGGAAATTTCACTCTATTCCTAGTTTGCTGAGACTATTTATCATGAATGGATGTTGGATTTTGTCAAATATTTTCTCTGCATTTATTGATATGATCATATAATTTTTCTTCTTTAGCTCATTAGTGTGATGGATTACATTAGTTGATTTTTTTTCAACTTCTGGTCATTATTATTTTTTTTTAATTCAGTACATTATGGGGGTACAAACAGTTTGGTTACATGAAATGCACTTGCCTTGCTCAAGCCAGGGCCACAAGTGTGTCCTTCCCCCATAAAGTGTGCCCCGTCTCCATTAGCTGTGGGTTTACCCACCCCACCCGCTCTACCCCCCACTCTCCCATCCCCCCTACCTGACGGGCACACAATGAGTATTACTACCATGTGAGCACCTTAGTGTTGATCAATTAGTACCAGTTTGATGGTGGATATATGTGGTGCTTCTTTTTCCATCCTTGTGATAACTCACTTTGAAGGATGGGCTGAATCTCTATCTAGGATAATATAAGAGGTGTTAGATCACCATTGTTTTTTGTAGTTGAGTAGCATTCCATGGTATACATATACCACATTTTCTCAATATACTCATGTATTGATGGGCACTTGGGCTCTTTCCACATCTTTGCAGTTGTGAATTGTGCTGCTATAAACATTTTAGTGTAGATGTCTTTATTATAGAATGTCTTTTTTTCCTTTGGATAGATGCCTAGTAATAGAATTGCTGGATCAAATGGTATTTCTATTTTTAGCCCTTTGAGGTATCTCCAAATTACTTTCCACAGGGATTGCACTAATTTGCATTCCCACCAGGAGTGTAAGAGTGTTCCAATCTCTCCACATCTATGCCAGCATTTATTGTTTGGGGACTTTTTGATAAGGGCCATTCTCACTGAAGTTAGGTGATATCTCATTGTACTTTTGATTGCATTTCCCTAATGATTGGAGATTTTGAGCACTTTTTTATATGTTTGCTGGTCATTAGTCTGTCGTCTTTTGAAAAGTTTCCGTTCATGTCCTTTGCCCATTTATTGAAGGGGTGGTTTGATTTTTTCTTGTTGATTTTCTTAAGTTCTATATAGATTCCTGTTATCAGCCCTTTGTTGGATATGTAGAGAGCAAATATTTTCTCCCATTCTGTAGGTTGTCTATTTGCTTTAATGATAGTTTCCTTGGCTGTGCAGAAGCCTAAACACATTTTCTTACATCTGTACATTTCACAAAAAAATCTCTTAATGCCATTATCATTTCCAAGCTCTCTAGGAAACACTACTTTAGCACATTATTTCCATAAATATTTCATGACTTACTTAACAGAAAGTACATTTACAAATAGCATAGCTATATGCTTAGTGGAATTACTTACCTTTTTATAAATGTATATAACTAGTTGCTTGGCTAAAAAGGCAATTAAAATTCAATATGAAAATGTAACCCATATGGAAATAAATGAAATAATACATTCTGTACATGTAATATATTGAACATAATATATTGGATATGTAGTATATTGACTACTCATAGGATAATATATTTTATTTTTCCTAATATACCCAAAATATCATTTCAATGTGAAATCAATATAATGTATTATTAAGATATTTACAATCATTTTTGTATACTAAGTTTCAGAAAACTGGTGCATAATTTTATATTTACAGCATATCTCAATCTGGCATAGCCACATTTCTAGGGCTTAATAGCCACTTGTGTCTATTGGTTACCAAATTTGGCAGCCAAACTCAGCTGTATGCAGCTATCCATTTTATTTACACATTTTAAAAATTTAATTTGACAACTTTTTCTACAGTCACATTCGTTTGTTTTGCTAAATTCAAAATAGACGATAGCTTCAGAAATCTTTCCAGAAGTTGAACAGATATTTTTAAAATGTAATTAACCATATTGTGATATAATTTATATGGTATAAAATGTGTCATGCTAAAAATATAGTTCTGTGATATTTGTTCAGTGTATACAGGCATGTAACTAACACTACACTCAAATGTAGAAAATTTCCTTACACCCAAATATTCCTTTCTGTGTCTTTGCAGTCACCTACTTAAGTCCTAGGCAACTACTAAAAGATTTTCTGTCACTTAAGATTAATGCTACCTAATATAGAATTTATATATATAAAACATATAATTACTTATTTCATTCTGGCTTTTGCTCAGCCTAATGCTTTTAAAGATTCTTTCATGTTGTTGTGTGTAACAATAGTTTGTTCTTTTATTATGTTGAATAATATTTAATTATACGAACATATCACAATTTGTCTATCCACCTGCTGTTGAACATTTGGCTTATATCCAGTGTTAGGCTATTATGAGTAAAGCTGGTATATTTCCCTTGGATAAATACCTACAAGTGGGATTGCTAGGATAGACTGCAATTAAGTGCATGTTTAGCATTATAAGAAACTGTCAAATTGTTTTCCAAAGTGGTTGTACCATAACTAAGGACAGTGTATAAGTACTCTAGTTGATCTATACCCTTAGCATCCCTTGATATGGTCAGCCTTTATAATTTTAGTCATTCCAATGTGTAATCCATAGTGACTTTAGTCATTATAGTGGTAATCCATAGTGACTGAAGATGATGATAATTTTGGCATGTTTGATTATTAAATATTTGGTATTTTGGTTTTGTGAAGTATCTATTCAAATTGCTTGCCTATTTTCTTAATCAGGTTGTCTCTTTATGTATTTGGTACATGTGTGTATATATTGCTAATATTTTCTCCCAGGTTGTGGTTCACGTTTTTAAAGTATTGATGGTGAATGGAGTCTTTCAGAGACCAGAATGTTTTAAATTTAATAAAGTTCAATTTAATAATTATTTTTTTCTCGCTTTGTGTTTTTTTGTGGCCTAGGAAATCTTGCCTACTCTTAAGTATCAAAGATTTTTTCCTATGTTTTCTTCTATACTTTGCATATCTTTTCTTTAGCCATATAATCGATTTAAAGTAAATTTCTATCTTTTGTGTTAAGTAAGGATGTATATTCATTTTTTCCCAAATAAATATATAGTTGTTCTAGAGACATTTGTTCAAAAGAATGTCTATTTTGTATTGTATATTTGTGTACCCTTACTTAAAATCAATTGTCAGTATGTTAGGGAGTATATTTCTGGGCTTTCTACTCTTTTCCAGTCATCTACATGTCTATCGTTATACAAACACCACATTTTCTTGATTACTGTGGCTTTTTATTAAATCTTAAAATCAGTATAAATAATCTGCATTTATTTGCCATTTTAAGACTTGTTTTGACTATTCTGGACTCTTTGCATTTCCTTATATCCTAAGTGATTTCTACTTTATGGATTTTGTCTGTACATAGTAAAATGAGGAAAAGGATAGGGGAGTTCATACAGCAGTAGGTAATGAATCTGGCTTTTTCTTTGGTAAAATCTATCTACTTATCATAGTCAATACATATTCTAATATTGGCTACAGTATAACTAATATGCATTTTAAACTTTCTGAAAAATGTATCAAAGAATTCCACCAGTTATTTTCAGATTATTAATATATCTAGTATAACTAGAATATTTCAAACATTCTACTTGAAATACTTAAAACTGTTAGATTGAAAATTAAATTTAGTTATAATGCTTATAAGCACAGGCTTTCTTAAGGAAGAAAGTTAAGAACCCTGTAAAACTACCAAACTGAAAAAACATTATAAGTGGTTTAAGAATACTTTTGTCTATTTAGATTGCTAAAACTCATGAAGCATACACAAGCAGCTCATATTTCTTTTTTTAAATCTAATTCCTTCAATTGCATCTAGTTTTGCTCATTAAATTAATCTAGAAATCATTTTACTTGTCTGCCTAAAGACCAAGGGGCATAATTATAAAAGTAACATTCACTTTTTATTTCTATTAAAGAAGACTGTCTTAACTCAGATGAAATAAGGATCTCTTTCAGGGAAAGTATAATAGGAAAAATAATATGTTATACATGAAATAACCAGCAGACCAAAGGATTAATAAAATTGGATAATTAAACCAAAAATAAGTAAATATAATCAGAGACTAGACTGTTTCATGGTTGTCTCTCTAGCAGATAAATAAGTGCCCCCAAACTGTAATTGAGTATAATAATTTCTTGTCAGACTATTGGAAATATTTTTTTCCAACATGTATTGCTTTCTTTTTTGGTTATACTCAGAGTCATTCATATTTGATCGCTTACCTCTTCTTTGCTCTTCCCTTTCTTCTCCCTGAGTATAACACCTGTTAGAAAATGCATGTTGTAATTCCAAATTGCAGATTTGATGAAACTGGACAAAAGATAAAGAGACAGTTTGTGTTAGGCAGCTTCTAATATGGCTCCCCATGATCCCCGCCTTCTCATGTTCATTCCCCTTTGCCATACCACTCCCTTCAGTGTGAGCTGTCTAAGGACTTGCTTCTAGCAACTGAATATGACAAAAGTGATGAGATTTTACTTTTGACATCAGGATACAAAAAGAGTTTGACTTTTGTCTTAGGCACCTTCTCTTGTTCTCACTTGTCAAGGGAAGCCAGATGCCATGTGGAAAACAGCCTTTTGGAGAGCCCCTCTAGCAAAAACTCATCATCCAGTGAGAACCTGAGGCTGGAAATTGTCACAGGAGAAGTTTGGAAGTGGATCCTCCCCCAGAAAGCCTTAGATAATGGCAGCCTCAGCCTACAAATGGATGGCAGTTGATGAAATACCTTGAGCCAGAATACCTGGCTAAACCATGCCTGGGTTCTTCAACCCACAGACATTGTGATAAAATAATGTTTACTTTATAAATTGCTAAATTCTGAGGTAATTTTTTTTGCACAGTATGTTAGAGTATATAATGGTCCCTTAAAGCTGCAGTCCCCAACAGCCTGCCCATGAACTGATACTGGTCATGGCCTGTTAGAAACCAGACCACACAGCAGGAAGTGAGTGGTGAGCAAGTGAAGCTTCATCTGTATTTACAGCCACTCCCCATTGCTCGCATCACCACTTGAGTTCCACCTCCTGTCAGATCAGCAACACCATTAGATTCTGCATTATGGTGAGTTGTATAATTATTTCATTATATATTACAATATAATAATAGAGATAAAGTGCACAACAAATGTAATACACTTAAGTCATCCCAAAACCATCCCCCCACCTCCCGGTCCATGGAAAAATTGTCTTCCATGAGACTGGTCCCTGGTGCCCAAAAGGTTGGGGACCACTGTCCTAAAGAACATGTCTACCAGGAACATTAGAATGTGACCTTATTTGAAACAAGGTCTTTGCAGATGTAATTAAGGTAAGAATCTTAAGATGAGGTCATCTTGGATGACAGGGGCTTAAATCCAATAACAGGTGTTCTTATAAAAAGAGAAGACACAAAGACTCATAAAGAAGAAGATGATATAAAGATGGAGGCAAAGATTTGAATGATGTGTCTACCAGGGAAGGAAAGCCAAGGATTGCCAGCAACCATCAGAAACAGAGAGAGACATGAAACAGATTGTCCCTCAGAGCCTCCAGAAGCTGTGGACACCTTGATTTTGGACTTCTCATGTCCAGAACAGAGAGAAAATAAAATTCTGTTGTTTAAAGCCAAGAAATTTTGTGGTAATTTGTTATAGCAGCCTTTGGAAACTAATGCAGCAATAGATACATGTAATACACGTTAAAAAGAAACAGAATATTTCCTATGATAAAGTTATGAGACACAGAACATGTATGAAACAGCTTACTTATAAATTACAAATATGAACAAGCTGCATAGAAACTGAAAGTAATACAATAATTGAAAGTCATTAACTTTTAATAATGAATAAAATTGCTACCTTTTCTACTTATTTAAAAGGATATTTTGTCATTAAATAGTATCTTAGTATGTATTTAGGGCTCAAATATATTAATAACTTGTAGCGTACTAAGTAAAATAAAGTATGTATCTGTGTGTTTGTATATATATGGGAGAGGTGATTTTAAATCTACTCAGAAAATGTGAAATTGAAGTCCAGTAGACTTCTGTGACTTATGTTAACATTCACTGCTGTTATGTAGTATTTTATTATTGCTTTTGCTGCTGTCCAATCCCATCATTCCTTTCTACTGTCTGCACACAATTTCAATTATGGGAAGCTTGGGAATTGGATATTTAAGACTCTTTGTTTAAAGGGTTCTAAGTATGTTTATCTTCTGTGAAATGCACACATCCAAAATTTGGAAAGTAGGAAATTAGGTAGAAGCCACAATCTTCTTTGTCTATCAACAGTAACCCAAACATGATTTTGAAAACAGGGGCTTTGCAGTGTTCATATTTTTCTGTCATTATCAAATGTGTAGATGAGTTGTGATGTTGGCAATGGTTTCCTACAGTTTTCTGAGTCTGTATGTTAATAGCAACATTTAGACTATCAAGAACATGACAGTGGCAGCTATTCCAACTAGTATCATTACTAACTTTTGCTCCTTTAGCCTACTCTTGTATTAAATTCCTTTCTCAAAATATCTTAAATGTTTCTATCATATTTCACAAACCCTGTTTGATAAAACAGTTAAATAGAAATTGAATTTAGATAAAATATAAAACAAGAAATTTTTCATTATTAAAAATAAATTAGGAATAAAATATTTAAAAGGGTATATCAATAAAATGAAAATAATTAAAAATAAAATCAAATGATAAATGTTGCAAATTACAAGTTCCATGTAAAATGATTTAATAATATCAAAGTTTAGAGAAAATACCTTATCATTCTATCTTCCATTATTCTAAGAAAAATAAAGGAAATAATACAAAAGTAGAGGATTGGAATTACTTGTATTGTTTCCCACGTTTTATCAAATTGTGCGTGAGGTTTACTCTACCAGAAATTAAAAATACAATGTTCTTAGTTTGATCTTCATAAGAAGTAGTACCTGAAGTAATAACATGACTGCAAATAGTTTATTTGGGAGTTCATTTCAGGAACAACTGTGAAAAAGTGACAAAGTCATGGAAGGAAGAAAAAACGAGAAAATGTACATTAATTAGAGGATTGCCACAGTGGCAAACTAAGACTTCATCCTTCTAGGGCCCTGCTCAATCTTAGAATGGTCCCATTAAAGAGAAAAGGAAATTGCATTGTTTATATTAATATACAAATCCCCATTTCTTATTGGTTGAAAATCACTTCTGGAGTGTTAACTTCCTCTCATTTTTAAACTATCACCTGCACTGGCTAGTCCTTCTCCAGAGGCTAGGAGATTTCCTCCAACGGAAGAATACAAATCAATGGACTACAGAGGAACTACCCACAGATGATCTCCGGGGCAGGCGAAGAAGATGTATTTAAGGCATCAACGGCACTTGCTGTAATTAAGATGAACACAATAAACCAAAAATTTGTTTTCTTGCTGTTCTAAGAATAGTAAGGGGGAGATAGGACCTTAATTAAATAATTACAAAAATATGTGAATTGTGGTGATTGATATAAAGAACAAATCTTGAAATAAATAAAAGTTTATATTAGAAGATCTGATCCAAGCAAGGTTATTAAGAAAGACTTTTTGGACTGAGATCTGAAGGATGAGTAAAAGCTAAGTAGGCCATCTTTTGTTGGAAAGTAGTAGAATGATTATTTTAGCCAAGATACACAGAAATCCCTGCAGGAGAAGGAGCCTGGCACATGGAAAGCACCGAAAGCTACATTGATGGAGAACAGGATGAGCTAGGAAAAGTAAGCTAGAGCCAGACCACACAAGGCTTGAGCACTACTTTATAAATAATAAACAATGCATTTTAATACAATATTTTAGGTGACTGGATTACAATTGTGATTTAAAAGCTCTCATTCTTGTTCAAAGTATTTCTTTTGTAGACTTTGAAGCTATCCTGGGAAAAGGAGGCAAGAGTGGAAAATTAGAAGCATTAGAAGAGGATTTTTCTGGAGACTGGGAAAAAGATGTCAAAACTTGCATTGGAAATAAGGCAAAGTTGGTATATTTGAGGAAAATCGGAGGTTGTAAGACCAAGATTTGTTAATAAGAGAGAGCCTGTTGTGAGAGAGAGTATGATGCTGAGTGATACTTAATAGCTTTCTGGATGTGTTCTTCCATTAGATGGTAATAACTTTCATGGAGGAAAAATACTGGAAAAGTAATATCCATCAAAGTATGAGGACTCTAAAGTTTATATTTCCAGGTCACATCTCTATTTGTAACTTCCTTGTGCTATATCTAGTTGGTTACTCAATATCTATGCTTAACTATTTCACAGTTAACTTGAATTCATTAAATGCAATACTGATCTCTTGATCTATAATCATTGTTAAGTATCCCCTTCTTCGTAAGGGTTCCCTGTTTTAGCACTGTATTTTCTCTCTAAACTGCACCCTTCTACATTGCCCTCACTTCTTGTTGTATGAGAGTAGGGAGAGGAGAAAACTCTTTTGCATTGGAATTCCTCAAGGATGTTTAGCATGAGGTACTTCTCTTGGATAGGGCAAAAGTGATTGGGAGGCCTTCTGTGTCATGATGGGGCATGATGCATTGGAGTGGACAAGTTAAATTTACTCTGTTTTCATGGACATCATCAAATTTCAATTTTGAATTTTTTTTTTGTAAAATTATCAAAGGGGTCATTGAAAGGCATTCATGGTACGATGTATCAAGAATGATTATGTTGGGTCTTTTTAACTAGTTAATAATTTTCATTTAGCTTATAATTTTATCAGAAATGAATTTCCAGTAGATCTTATTTACCCCCCTAAAACACTCCTAAAACAAATTACTCAGTGTAGATCTGTGTTTAATTAATCCTATCATACTAACAAAAAAGATTGACTTTTAATATGTAGACAGTGCAAAGCCACAAGTGAGAATTCACTGACTGAATCGAAGATGGATAAAAGCTATAGCCTAATTTCCATACTTACGAGAGTTGTGTTAGATTGTGCAAGACTTAAGATTAATACTCGCTGAGGTTCAATATATAAAAATAAGTAACAATGAGAAGTTAACAAGACTTATATTTTGGAAAATATGAAAATTTTTGTTATTAAAAGATGTTTACTACCAAAAAAAATCCCCTAATGGACATATGGAGATAATGCAACAGAGCGCAGTTTCAATGCCATTGCTAAACTGTCAATGGCCTGTAAAGTAGACATTTTACATATTGTAAACAAAAGTATTTATTTTTAAAACCAATTGAAAGTCCCTTCGTGTTTCTGGTGTTTTAAAAAATTTTGTTTTGAATTTGAAGAAATTCTAAAAGCAGACAAAATCCGACATGCTTTTAGTATGAAGCATGGGCTCTAAAATATTGAAGAGCATTAGTACAGACAGAATGATTTCACAGAAAAAAAAGATGGACAGCCCAGCATTGGAAACAGAATAGCTCTTTCCAAGACTAACTTTGGGGATGAATGTGAGTTTAAGGGTGTTTCAACTAATCACTTTAGTCACACAATCATTCAAGTCAGACAACCAGTTTGACTGGCTTTTTGACCTTATTAACATGATGCTTGACCAAATTGATTCAACAACCCAGTTGGAATGGCAGGACCACAAACAGACTTAGGCTCTGCAAATGCTGCCTGTAATTCCAAGTCAATGGACAGCATTCAGTGTGTGCAGAGGGTGTGTATAATGTAGTAATTATTTTAAACCCATTCTCTTCTCCTAAACCTACTAATCCTGCTCTTCCCCCTTTCCTCTCAAGAGATCACTTTGATTTCTACGTCAGAGAGAAAATATACAAAAAAAAAAAATCTATTAATACATGCCACTCATGCAAGTCTTAGCTGCTAGTTATGGTCTCTTTTGACAAATCTCCCTGACCTTCAGAGACCTCAATATGCTTATACCCTGATAACTATGTGTTATCATTATTATTGTCATTGCTTTCATTTGAAATGTAGAATGTAGATTTCACTCAGTAGAACATTCTTTTGAGGTAAAATATGAGATTTCCAAGATTACTCCACTAGAATAAATTTTTCTTCTCTGAATCCTATTCCCTTCTGGACTTTATTCCTTTTTATTAATTAAACATTTCTCTAGTACTTTTTAAACCTCTGGCATAGTGATTTTATGACTATGAAATGTTCTAACAAATTCTGTTCTGCTTTTTAACAAAAAGCAAAAGGGAAAATATAGAAAATTAAAAAGAAAAATCATTTTGGAATTTCCTCGTGTTCATTTTCTTAGAATATACTTTAACATCCATATGAAGAACAAGGTTAAAATGTAACAGGAACTCTCACATATAAAACTTCTAAAATGCCAACTTGTAGCCTTGAGATTCTTGTTTCAAAACAGAATTAAAGTAGGCTATGATTCCTAGTTGCTTTATAGAATACATTGTTAACTAACTCCACACTTGTGTGATTTCACCATAATTTAGATTCATTCAGAGAAATACTTTTTTTCTTTTTCTTGATAGAAAGTAATATGCAAGGAAGTCTATGTGAATATAATATATTGGATAGTATAATAGGATGGTTACAATCTGTAATCTTAAAAATAAAATCGTAAGTGCAGTTATAGCTTCTTTGTTATGGGAAATGCCAGCCAATTCTTGGATAAAGGGAACAATGGAGTTCATCAAATCTTCCTAACAACATAAAATGACATGGCCTATTCTGTAAAATTCTGTGTATAGAATTCACTTAACCAATCAAAGTTATATTTGTTTTGCATTTGAAAATGTTCGTACTTTAATAAGAACAGCTCATGAATGGCATGAAAAGTAAATACTCATAAAAATGTTCACTGCTTACATATTTGAATAAATCATACTATTCAATTAATGGAGGAAAAATAGATCTGTCAAATTTGATTTAATCTCCTCCTTGTGTGCATTTCAGAAAGGAAAAAAAGTAACAACAGTAGAATTATTCATTAAATACCAAATTTAAAAACAACTCTAATAATGAAATGTAAAAATGTAAACAGAATAATAAATTCACCTTAAATAACAGCCAATTGTACTCCATGCTTCTTATCTTAAGAAGTTAATGAAGTTAATTTATTCATATGGACAAGGAAAATAAATTCTCTTTGCCTCTCTTGCTCTCAAACCCAGGCAGTTCTCTTCATTCCTGACCACTGAACAAAAGGGTGGAGTGGTTACTAGTAGCCTTCAGCCAGTGACATAGTAACAAGCCCAAAATTAGTACCTGGGCCAGCCCTATCTCTGCCCATTACTCTTTGGGAGTTAAGTACCTTTTCTCTCCCATGTTCTCATTTGCAAATAAAAAATAAAAAATTCCAAATATCTGACTAAAAAAACGAAAATATATATGAAAATCTTTTTATAAAATAAAAAACATCAAAATCATGGGATGATCTTAACAATTTGCTTCTTTTACTGAGGTACTAACAAGTTGCTCTTAAAAAATACCTTGAAATTGGATTGAACATGCATATGTCTAGCTGCTTTTATTTGTTATTCTTCAGGGCTGTTTCAGAATTATTCACCCAATAAATGCAACAGCAATGCCATTTCATGGAGAGCTGAAACATTCCTCCTCATGCGTTAGTACAAATTGTTTCCTTTAATACAAAGGGGACTATAAGTCAGTGTTTCCTAATATTTATTATCTGTGGACCATACTCATTTCTTTTACGAAATACATATTTTCTTATAACTTCAGTAAAGGGGAATAAAGACTTCTGTCTAAGGAAGGAAGGCATTAGTTTATGATTAAATGTAAAACGTTAGAAATCAGAGACATCCAAGTTAGAATAATGTCTCTGCCTCTTACTGACTTTATGCAATGAGGCCAGTACGTAACTCCAGAAAGACTTGGTTAACTAAGCTATAAAACTATGATAATATAATAACACCTGCCATGCAAGGTTGTGAAGATTAAATATGGAAATAATATATAAAAATTCAGTACAGGGGCCAAAAAGTTGAAAAGCATATAAAACTGGTAACTGTTAGTATTATAATCTGGTTTCTAATATTTTACAATGACTGTCAAGCTTAGTAAACTTAGGTAAGTTATCTAATCATTCTATACTTCAAGTTCCTAGTGTAAAATGAGATATTACATTGGATAAATGTAAGATGCCACTTCTAGCTTCATAAATCCAAGAACACACTTCTAACACAAGATATCATTTTGTAGTAACCGCCTACTTCAATTAGATAAAGGATTTTGTCTCCATTTAACGTATGAAGCAGACTTCTCGTAAAAGCTCATCAATTACCTTAGTTCATATAGATTAGGGGTAGGCAAACTTATTCTTAAAGAGCCACATAGCTAATAATGTTAGCTGTTTAAGGTCATACAGGCTCTGCAACACTACTCAATTGTGCTATAGTGCAAAAGCAGCAATAAACAATATGTGGTAATTAGCGAACATAGAGCTCTGTTCTGATAAAATCTTATTTATGGGCACTGAATTGAATGTCATATAATTTTAACATATCATTAAATTTCATTCTTCTGATTTTTCTTCAATGCCTTAAAAATGTAAAAAACACATTCCTCAATCATTGGCTATCTAACAGCTGGTGAACAGGATTTGTACTGTAGGCCATAGTTTACTGACCCCTATATGGATCATTATCGGTTAGTTGGGACTAAATCCTTGATTTTAAAAATTGAGACTCTTTGTCTATTGAGAAAATATCAAATTAATTGACTTCATTTAAAAAATTATCACAGAACATATCGCATGTATATATTTCTTGAATTATATTATTGCCTACATACTAGGTAAAAGATTCAAAGTAATTACAAACTTTGCATTTTCACTAAAATTAAAACTAAAATCAATGATTCTTTTCCTTGAGGGGTAGGGCTTTTTTCAAAATGGCAAAGTAAAAAAAAGTGGAAACAATATTATATTGCTTCTCCATGTACATTTACTTAACTTGTCTGATGATGACTGCAGAGTCTGCATCGGTATGCAGCCACACATCATTACACATTGAAACACTGTTAATAATATATGCCCAAACTGCAGTAATTCCAAAATATTTGTAGACCTTGGGAAACCAGCACAAACTACTGTTTTTGCAAGATTCATGAAGAGAAAAACAAACTTTCTGATGACAGTGGTTAACAAATTCTTTTCAGAAACGAAGAGAAACAGAGTAATATAATCTTTCAAATAGAAAGGCAGAATTCAGTACTAATTAGTGACTAGGGGTATGAAGACACATGGTAGTATTTTGTGCTAGTGGCTTACTTACCTTGACATATTTAATTTATTAGGAAGGAAAAGTTGAGAAGGTGCTTGTAAATCAATGGATCACTTCCTTTATTTTCCAATATGGTTTTGTGGTTGTTGCCTTTTTTTCCCTTATGTTTTTAGGAGAGGTAAAAAGAAAACCCATACTGACAGGAATGTGCTTTATCCTACATTGAAATAGTATTGATATGATCTGCAAAGCAGAACAGTAACCAGAGAAAGAATTTAGCTCTTTCCTTCACATCATTTTTTTTCATTTAGACCAATTACATGTTCCCACATCTCTGATGGAAAACCGAATTAAATTCATGACTTTCTGTAGCAATGTTAGATTTATTGTCACCCAGGTATTGTCACGCTCAAAATCATAGTTTGCTGCACTGACTGGTTAAATTTCACCTTTATTGTGCTAGACAATGTGCTATTTTTAATTATTCCTCAAGGGAAGATCCTAACTTTGACAGATATTAGAATATCGGCATAGCTTTCTGGCAAGTGAGTATTGTTGGCCGCTTCTACCTGACACAAGAATTTGACATACAAAATAATTAAAGAAAGTTTAAATAAATTTATTGCTCAAAGAAGTTTTTTTTTTTTTTTCCTAAATGTGGTTATCCCCAGTTCTTTTGGGGTATTCCTTGTTTTCATTTTTTGTATTTAGTACCACTGATGTATTTTGGCAGCACTATTTAAAAAACTATTGCTGAAAATCAATCCCTTTCTTATTGCATTTGTAGGTTATTATTGCTATGTGGAAGTTATATGTAACTTACCTTGATAATTCTTATAACACATACCATTATATTGATCTGACTATTAGTCTTGTGAGGCAATAAGAGAGAAAAAGACAAAGATCCTCAGTCTTCAATCCTAAAACCCTCACTCAATTTTCATTTGTCCAAGCTCAGATGCTCTCTTGGGCATGAAATGCTATGCAAAGTACTGCACTAGTGGCATGATACACAATGTCAGCAAACTTGCAGAATTTCTGAGAGGCTGATGTACACAAGTGCAACATGGTAATTAAAAGATCCATGGCTCAATGCAGTATATCTGGATGCACATCCTAGTTCCACCAATCTATTTAATTTTGACTTCGTGAATGCAGAACCAAAGGTCATCTGCAATCTAGGTAGAGAAAGAGAGATTAGCAGGTGTAAAGGGTCGAGACAGGGAGAAAATGCCAAATACATTGAAAATGATAAGAAGGAAAGAGGCAGTAGTGGGGACCTATTGTTTCTGGAGGAAATGGCAAAACAGCAGGAGACCAAGACATGTGCTAGTGGCTGCCTTCCTCCAGAAAACATGGCTCAATATCAGGCCATTTGTTAGCTCAAATGTTCTTTCTACCCAGGAAATTGTCCTCAAGTGTACAGAATATAGGAAGTTCCTTCTTCTGTGGATTGAGGTGGGTAAATAGTGAAAGAAATAAGTAAGTTATTACTCAACTACAAGGAACAATTTCATTCATTCATTCCTTTTGAAAATGTTTGCCTTCTTCGTCTTGTAAATCTTTATTGAAAACCGCTTTCATAGAATTACTGTGTCTTTATGACTCTGAAAAGTACCTACTACTTACCATTGCTAGAACATAAATTATGAGAAAGGGGATCCAGTATACATAAGAATCTGAGTACTTTCGGGATGAAAAGAAATGGCAGTCTGTATCTGATCATTGGGAGTCAAAGTTAGGAGATGTTATCAATGGGCAGATTGGCTCAGAGCAGAAAAGTACATCAAGAGTACCGATGCCAAGTTACCTGAAGGCAGTGTGGTCTAGGCTGTTGAGCTAACCTCAAGGAGGGGAGGACAAGTTCTGTGGAAAATATCTATTATCTGCCTTGCATGAGGCTGATGCCAGAAGCTTTTCCAGAAGATGTAGTGCATTGTTTGAGTTCAAAGAATAAAGTCTGAGCATAGATATACAAGGTCTGTCTGGAAAGTATCCAGCCATGTAATGTAAAAACTAAAGACATTTGTTGAAGGAGATATAAGATACAAGAAACATTGTACATAGGAAATAATGCCTTAGTCCTCTTCAAAGTAGGCACCTTGGGACCTCACACAGTTCTCCCAGCGTCTCTTAACCTAACCCGTATGTATTCAACATTCTCATGTGTTCTGCTTGTTGCAGGCATTCCAGAATGTGGATCACTTTCAACAGTTTTTCGACCACCTTTGAAGTGTTTGTGCCACACTTTTATTTGTGCTACACTCATTGCTTTGCCCCCAAAAGCTTTCTGAATCATCCGGATAATTTCTGTGGAGGAATGTTCAAGCTTAACGCAAAATTTAATGTAGAATCGTAGCTCTACTCACTCAGTCATTTTGAATGTGATGGCCACACAGTACACACGCTCACTCAATGGCGTCTAGCACTGCACTGACCAGTACAGTGAAGTTGTCATTGTTCATGCATGCGCATTCCTGTCCACCGTCCTTGTCTGACAGGTTACGTAGATGTCACACAAATCATTCTCCTTATATTAACAATGGCTGGGCACTTTTCAGACAGACCTTGTATGTCTTAGTCAATTCATGCTGCTATAAGAAATCATCATAGACTGGATGGCTTAGACAATAAACATTTGTTTTTCACAGTTCTGGAGCCTGGAATTCCAAGATCAAGGTGCCAGCATATCCACGTCTGGTGAGGGGCCACTTTCTGGTGTGCAGAGGGCTGACTTACTGAATCTTCACATGGCAGAAGGTAAGAAAAAGAGGAAGTATTACTGTCTCTTTTTCTAAGGGTGCTGTTCTCATTCAGAGGGGCTCCACACTTACGACCTAATTACCTTCCAAAGGCCCCACCTCCTATTACCATCATATTGAAGGTCAGGATTTATTTCAACATTTGAATTTGGTAGGACATGAACAGTCAGTTCATTACAGACATAAACTGAGAATGGTGGCCAGTTTGAAGAAATTTAATTGTGCTTGACCTAGAAAGAGCTAAGATGTCTTTCCTATATAGAATTATGGCAGTTTGTGCTAGATCTTAAATCAGGAAGGCATTATTACAAAGAAGACCATCAATGGCTTTTGTTCTGTGGAGGACTGGATTTTAACACGGACACCCTGAGACATCAAAGCACAAAGACAAGAAAGGGAAGTTCAGTGATCTTTATTCTTAGAAGAACTATTTCCAGTTCAAGTGTGAAAATCATTCAGACCACCATATGGATTGCATAAACTTCCATGGTTTCAGGAAATATAGGAGCATATCAAGAGTTAGATAGCAGGATTCATCCCAGTTTGATATGTGAAAGATTTACTCTATTTTTTTTGAAAAATCAAAGAGATGAGTGGAAATTGTGCTCTGGGTTTGTGTAAGCAAGCCATACTTTACATAGCCTGGTGTATGTTGAGTACTTATTAAAAATCCGTCAGTTCTTATGTTCTATCTATAAAAAGAGAATCACTATTTTTTAGGAAGGATTTTTTAGTTGTGGATTTCATAAAGAAAACAATAATTATAGTGTGGAAGTAGATTTCAGGATTTTTTTTTGTTAAATCTCATGTATTCCAAGTTTGGGACTAGGGTGAGTTGAGTAAGGCAGCTGCTTCAAGTCAGAAATTCACATAATCAACATAAACCATATTTATTGCAATTTTTTTAAAATAATGCAAATATCTAAAAAAAAAAAAAATAACATTTTAAATAAAGAAAAAATTTGACCCTGTACTTGCATGATTCTTCTTTACTTACCTCACACTAATCCTTGTACTTGTTCCAATAAAACTTTATTTATGAAAAGAGGTGGGCAGCATGTGGGCCTTCGCTTGATATTGATATTTTTTAAAAGTATTGCATGAAAATAGTATATTTCTTGGCTACTGAGTTTTAGTACCCTCTTAAATTTTGCTTCCTAAAGCAAACACTTCATTTGCCTTAGCCTACTCCCTGCCCTAAGAAATATCAAAGTTTTGGGGGGGAAAAGGAACAGAAAAAGAAAAGAAAGCCAGAGGTAAACTCAGAAAGTAGAAGAAAGAAAAGAAAGAAGATAACATGTGGTACAAATTCAAACATGAACTAATTAAAAAATAATAATAATGAAATATAAAATAAAATCTCTTAAGGTTATGAATTTTTTAAAGGGAAAGAGTAGATCAAATATATACTCAAATGAAAGAACAATGGGGCATTCCCTTGCGTCCCCAGCAGGTACCTCTGAGTTCAGCCACTTCTCTGTTGTGGAGTTCCAAGCAGTGGAGGTTCTAAAATGCTATGGGGAAGGGTGAAGGAGAAGTAAACCAATTCCTGCTTTATCTGTTCCTGGGGCTATTTATGCAAAATGGCCATTTCTTCTTCAGAAATAGTAACTTGACAATTAAGAGGCCAGTCTTCCATGTCGACCTCCCTCAAATGTTCAAAAGTTAAAATTCGAAATTAGATAAACCCTTAGGGTAATATCTACACTTTTCCCCAGCCCTGCTAAAAAGAAAATATTAATAAAAGCAAGTTGAGATGATGGAAGTAGAGTTGCAGATAAGTCATGTGTTCACCATTGTCTTGAAACAGGTAAGACCCAGGACTCTGTAACAAGTTCACCGTCATTTAAAACCCTTCTATATAGCTTATTATTATATGATTTTTAAACATGTCACTTAAACTCCCTTTCCTTCAGTTTATTCTTAGGTAAAGTGGCGATAATAATAGCTCTTATTCATAAAGTTATAATTAATATTAAGTAAGTTAAAACATGTGAAACTTATACCTGACATATAATAAATCATATTAAAAATCACAGTATACTTGTAATATTGTTATATTATCAATGAGACTGTTAAAATAAGAGATAAAAAATCAGAATTGCAAGATAATGCATATCATTTTGTAGTATAAGAATGTTTTTGCAAATTACTAAACAGTGGGAAAGCAATGGTTGAGTAGGAAAACCGTAAATAATTGCAGCTAGAGTTCTTTAATAAAGATATATTTCTTTGTGATGGGAGACTATTTTTTAGCTTGCAAACAATTTGTGTTTAGTCTTTTTGCCCAAAGGAATGAAGGATAAAACATGAAACCATTAACATTAAAGCAGTGTTGGCAGAAGACAGAACATAGAAAAATAAGAGAAGTGCATGTGTGAGAGAGAGAACTAAAGGCAGGCATTATACACGGCATTTTTTCCCTCAACTCAGAGTAAAAAAACATTCTATGTTGCCACTAAAGCTATTCATGCACAAAGCCAACAGAAGTTTTATAAAATAACACCTTTTTAGTTGATATTTTTTCTTTTCCCTTCCCTTTCCTTCTCTTCGCTTATCTTCTATGTTATTCTAACAGATTGTTTATCTGAAGTGAATCACAAACAAATGCATGAAGAAATTCTACATAGTACTAGTAGTGCCAACAGAACTATTTAATATTATAAGCAAACATGACATGATATATAACAAATATGATATAAGACACTGAAGGATGAAAGGAAGGAAAAGGAAAGGAGGAAGGAAGTGGGAGAGGGAAGGGAGTTGGGGAGGGAAGGAAGAAAAAAAGTCACCAAAACTTGAACAATATAAGAAGAAAATTCTGAATTGGACAAAAGCAGCAGTATTTCCTAGATCCTAACACAATTTGATGTATTCACCAATTCTATAGGTAGGTGAAATTTAAAAGTAATAACAAACTAGATCTTTATACGAGTTATAGTGTTACATGTAATTATGTTTAAAATCACATCTAGAGATGATTTAATTACATATCAAATATTTAAAATTCAGATCATAAAGCCATGTGTGAAATATTAGTATCTTTATCAATGATCCCTTAAAAATTATTAAATATAAATTACAAGGATTTGTTAAAGAACTATATAGCAGGCACAACTCTAGTGCACTGAGTGAAACCCAAACAAGTGACATTCCTTACACCAGTGGTTCTCAAACTTTAACTAAGCACCCAAATCACCTTCAAGGCTTGTTCAAACACAGACTACTAGACCTCGCCTCTAGAGATTCTGATTTAGTAGTTCTAGGATGAAATTTGATTGTCTTACATTTCTATCAAGTTCCCGGTGATTCTGATACTGCTCTTCCTAAAGACTGCACTTTGAGAAACACTGTCTCACACTATGATTTATTCACAGGAGGTTACACATAACACTTCAACATTTAGGCTCACGTTTTCTTTTCACATCATTCCTGAGAATTAAGTACTATTAATATTTATAGATGAAAATAGACAGACATAGTTCTGTGACTTAAACAAAACAACACAGCTAATAAATGAAAAATCTTAATTAAAACCCTAATTTTCTGAAACCGAATTGTATGATCGTCTTAGTATTTTACATTGTATGGAAGGCAGAGTGATTATCAGCTTAGAGCATTGAAGAGGGAAGAGAGAAAATCCCATGTGGTGAATTACCTAGGGAATCAAAAACAAATTAATTATAGCCTTGATAAACAGCAGCAAGAGCACAATTGAAATTGACCAGAATTGTATATGTAATGATCAGTTTTGCACAGTTTTTCAACTTCTTGGAGCAAAAAATGAAATATCAATGTGGACTATTGCTACTTCCAAAAGACATGTGCCCTTGTTTTGGATCAGAATAAGAATGTCAAATTAGTAGCAGAAGCTTTCTCACTGTCAATCTATCACTGCTGGCCAAATAAAAATTAACTATGGTTTGTTGGTATTTGAATCAGAAAATATTACTATCTTGGTTGTACAAGAATATTATTTTGACATTGGTATATTGAAAAACAATCATGACATAGATTTAAAAATAGATGTGCTACTTTAGATGATAAGTTTTAACATCTATTTCTCAATATATATCAAAATTAATGAATTCAATTGTGTTGGTATGTATGGTTACATAAATATTATAAAAATTATTCTGATTTTGACTTATAGTCAAATGAATTCAGACTCTTCATCAACCTGGCAAAACAGTTTGGAAAGACTGATATTAAACACAGTTCTGATTATGTTACTACAGAAGTTTTATTCTTAATCACCTTATGAAGAATTTATGGCTAGAGATATTTTCTAAATTGTTCTGCCATTTAATGAGTAGACATAGCCAGTCTCCTGTGAAAACCTGCAAAACCAAAACAGCGGGCATCTGTTCTTGTGGAATAGACTGAAATGCTACTATAACAGCATCGGGAACACAATCCAGTATTAGGTAAATGGATTTTGGACTCTCTCCAAGGGATTTTATTACTACAAACACCAGAAGTTCCCTTCATTGCACTGTTCCACCCATTAGGACTCTGAGAATAGCATTATATTAAAGTTCTCTTGTTCTCATAATAGCTACAGAAATATATTTTGCTGTTCCATTCCAGTGGGAAAAGAAGGAAAGTTGAGCCTGCTGGTAATAGGTATAAACATCTATTAACAGAGATATATTTTCTCAAATTCTTGGTCATTTTTTACTCTAATCAATGTTCTTAAATATAAGTGAAGAGAAAATGTGAGACCTAGGTTTTCAAAGTTTACAAACATTTGCCTTCGTATTCCTTTTCTTACTGGCTTGAGTTGGAAGGCAGATATTTTAATAATGCTATATTCAGGCTTTTACAATGCTTTTTACTTGGTATAAAGTGATTAATTTATGAAATCTTGCTATTGCTAGTGTGATAAACTAAATAGGAACAATTAGGTGTCTTTGTTTACACAAAAATGAAAAATGAAAATATGTGGACCAGCTTTATTAATATGAAATATCAGATTTTTTGTACAAATGAGAATTTTTCATGTAGATTTTAGAAATAAAATATTCAGTTTATTTTAGCAGTTTATATTAGCAAAACCTAATAAATGAACAAAAATTAACCTCAATGATTTTGTCATCACTGAAATGGTTCTTCCAAATGCTGAGTTTCTCATAGGTCAACAGGATGAACAACCTTGGTTGTTTATAGCTATGTCTCTTGAAATATATTTACTTTAAATTTTTTTTATTAATTAAGTCACTTAATGATTTTTTACTGTATTGTATAATTCAAATGAATCACTGAAAGATTTATCTATTTTTATCTCCACTCTTGTAAATTTTTGTACTTTCTGTATTTTGTAACATATAGTGGGATGTTGGGAGAAAAAGAGGTTAGTGTCTGTGCATAAGCCACCTGTTTTATAATCCCTATTTTGTTATTTTAAAATATTTCTTAGCTGCCCACCTCTTAGATATGTACTAACTGCAAAACTCCTTTCCCTTTCAGAAAATTCTTTCTCTCATGTTCATGCTTGTTGCTTCAATTTCATCCTACATTAATACTATTTCTGAAACAGAGCAAATATTATACAGAAATAAGTGTTCTTTGCTTTTTATTTTCTTTAGTCAATGTTTATTACAAATCTTATAAAAGAATAAAGGGATATGCAGCTCGTTTCCTAATGCAAACAACTAGAAATTTAGACTAAATGTGTAAAGCAATGTTTTCACTCATTGGAATGACATGAATTGCAGAATTATGTTTCCTGAGAGACTGGGTTGTGCCCCAAATTGCTTTTCTTTTTTGTCTGGATGTAAGTTCTGGATTGCAGAGTAAGAACAGAGAAGCAAAGCAGGGCATAACAGTCTTGCATTGAAGAGACACAGACTGGAGTTTGGAGAGACTGAAAATGCTGCAATTTGCAGGGTAGAGTAACAGAAAGAAAGGGATTTGAGAGAAATACTTATGGGGTCCCCCTTTTTCTTGGCTAAATATTAATTTGCATGTGGATAAGGCAAAACTCTACAAAACCAAACAATACTAACTGTCAGCAAGTTATAAGAATCCTAATTCCCAGGTCATACACATGGATGGAAGACATTCAAATTCTGTCCATAGAAAGTAAAGAAATACTGATAAACCCTTAGGATAATCAATGGAAACCTCAGAAGGGCCACAACTGTGTATAAAACTATATTGGTTCTTCAGCAAAGCCTACTTCAGACTCCTCTAACAAAACAAAAAATAAATAAATAAACCAAAAAAAAAAATAAAAAAATAAAAAAAGTCTCCTTTTATAACGTAACTGCCTTCCAAAGCAAACTTCAGTACTCTTTAAAGGAAGTCAACAAAATCTGAGCACTCAACAACAAAACATATGCAATGTCTAGAATCTACTAATAATAAAACTATCATTAGACATGCAAAGAAGCAGAACTGTGAACTACATGAGGAAAATCATTAAAAAATAAAGTGAAATAAGGAAATTGAGTAAGGCATAGACTTAGCATACAAGAAATTTAGTGTAACTATTAGAAATAGTTTAACTATAACAAATAATTGTGTTATATACATAGAAATATATATAATTTTATTTATGTGTTTATGTGTTTATTTATTTCAGGGATTTGATCTTATGCAATAATGGGAGCTGGCTTAAGCAGTCACTGTAATACCACTGTCTCCAAGTCTGATGCTGTAGTATGCTGTAGTATGCATTAGGTTGGTACAAAAGTAATTATGGTGTTAGCATTGTTGAAATTTGCCATTTGATATTGGAATACACTCTGAAATAAATGTGGTTATATATCATTTTAATGCTCATTTCTCACTTTATGTTTTTTTCCTAATGACTTATTACTTGCTGTTTATTTTAGACTATGGAAATGATGTTAGACAAAAAGCAAATTCAAGTGATTTTTTTATTGAAGTTCAAAATGGGTTGTAAAGCAGCGGAGACAACTTGTAACATCAACAATGCACTTGGCCCAAGAGCTGCTAAGGAACGTACAATGCAGTGATGGTTCAAGAAGTTTTGCAGTACCAAGCTTTTTTGATTATTGCAGCCTTATAATAGAGACAAACACCACATGTACTCACCATCAAGTTGGTATTAACTGATCAACACATAAGTGCACATATAAGAATAACATCTATTGGATGTTGGGCAGGGGGTAGGGGGGAGAGAGGAGGAGGAAGCAGGGAGGAGGGGACGGGTATATGCATACACAAAGAGTGCAGTGCGCACCACCCGAAGGATGGATATATTTGAAACTCGGATTTGGCGGGGAGGGGAGCACAAGGGCAACATACGTAACTTAAACATCTGTATCCCCATAATATGCTGAAATAAAAAAAAAAAAAGAAGTTTTGGAAAGGAGAGGAGAGCCTTGAAGATGAGTAGCACAGTGGCCGGCAGACCATCAGAAGTTGACAATGACCAACTGAGAGCAATAATCAAAGCTGATCCTCTTACAACTACACAAGAAGTTGCTGAAGAACTCAGCGTAGAACATTCTACAGTCACTCAGCATTTGAAGAAAATTGGAAAGGTGGAAAAGCTTGATAAGTGGGTGCCTCATCAGCTGAGTGAAAATCAAAAAAATCGTCATTTTGAAGTATCATCTTCTCCTATTGTAAGCAACAAGAAACCATTTCTCGATCAGATTGTGATGTGCGAGGATAAGTGGATTGTATACAATAACCAGACAACGAGGCACAACCAGCTCAGTGGGTGGACTGAGCAGAAGCTCCAAAGCACTTCCCAAAGCCAAACTTGCACCAAAAAAAGGTAGCGGTCACTGTTTGGTGGTCTGCTGCCGGCCTGATCCACTACAGCTTTCTGAATCCCAGAGAAATCATTATATCTGAGAAGTATGCTCAGCAAATCAATGAGATGCACCGAAAACTGCTATGCCTGCAGCCGGCATTGGTCAACAGAAAGGGCCCAATTTTTCTCCATGACAACGCCTGACTGCACGTCACACAACCAATGCTTCAAAAGTTGAACCAATTGGCTACAAAGTTTTGCCTCATCCACCATATTCACCTGATCTCTTGCCAACCAACTACCATTTCTTCAAGCATCTCCACAACTTTTTGCAGGGAAAATGCTTCCACAACCAGCAGGGTGCGGAAAATGCTTTCCTAGAGTTCATCAAATCCTGAAGCACGGATTTTTACACTACAGGAATAAACAAACTCATTTTTCGTTGGCAAAAATGTGTTGCGTTGATTGTAATGGCTCCTATTTTGATAAATAAAGATGTGTTTGAGCCTAATTATAATGATTTAAAATTCACGGTCTCAAACCGCACTTACTTTTGCACCAACCTAAAAAATATGTAATAGTAGTCTGTAGGCCAGGAAGTAAGAAGGAAAATGAGGTAGATTAAAACCTTCATCAATTCTCGATGCCTCTCGCCTTAAGGGGGAACCTTGCCTTCCTTACCCTCCAGCCACACTGGTCCTTGTTCAGTCCCTTGACTGTACCAAGCTCTTCCACATTCCAGAGCATTCTACGTGAATGATTCCCCTTTCTGCCATATTGTACCTGAAATCTTAAGGTTAGTCCGTCATGATGCATCTAATACCATCTCCCTTCCCCCATTTGATCATTGCTATACTCTAAAGGGTCAGCATCATAAATGCAAACATTTTGTCTCTCTTGTTAACCACAGCATAGCTGGTGCTTAACACAATACAAGATCAACATGTATTTATTAAAGAAATAAATACATGTAAGTATATTAATGAGTAACGCTGGCAATATACCATTTAACCTGTTGGCAGCAACAGCAACTGGATTAAAATCTTCACTGTGGTCAACTTCTCCCTTGTAATCCTTTGGTTAAATTCTCAAAGCCCCTTTCCATACACTACTCTATTCTTATCTTGGCAATAGCCTTGTGAGGTCAGCAGTGTTTTCCTTAGTTTTTCGGTATTAAAGTGGAGATCTCAGGGTAGTAAAAATCAAAGGAGGTAAAATGAAACGTGACACACACAGAAAAAAACTAATACCCAAGTGCTCTGAGTCTAAATCCAGCCATCATTTCAGTTAACCAACAGAGAAAGTGCTTGTTTATCGTTCATTTCCTGTGTTTGTTAAACATCTGAGTCAGGAGACTATGGACGATGGAAACTTTTTTTAGATTACTTTCCCTGTACTCTGTTAAATCTACCATACTTTTTATTTTCTAACATTTACCTGAGCTTCCTCTCTTTTTACTACTGTTATCCCTTTCCTCTAAGGATTGTTAATGGCCTGTTCAATTAAATATTGATAAAAATGATTTTCAAATGATAAAAGTTCCTAAAATAATGATAATTTTACTGCGTCACTTAAAAAACTAGGACATGTTTACTGGTTGTTTGATTGAACTGACTGCTACCATTTAGATTCGGAGAAAAAGAAAACAAGTTCTCAGTTCATGTCTCTGCACACACTGAATAAAATGGAAGATAGGTTATATTAAATGTCTATTATATTATATAGACTTTATTTTATATTTATATACATAGTTAAAATTGTTTTCTTTACAATGTCTGACTAGGGTGTGGTATTTCAGTTTAAGTAATTTGTGATTTGGGGTAAGAAAAAGTTAAACAGAAATTAAAGAGAAGACATTGAATTGATGTTGGATTTATAAATTTATTCCACAAATATTAAAAAAATGGAAGCAAGAAATATAGGCTCATAGAAGTGTAATCTATAATATTTACCATAATTAATAAAACCTAAGATGCCTGCAATTGAAAAATGAATCCTCTCATAGGTACCACCACCAGCAAAAAAAATAATACTGTCAAATAAGCAATGATACAATGCCTTAATGATGCTTTCTCAAGATATCTCACACCAACCTATTATATTCTTAAAATTTTTTTCAAAAGATTCTGGGGAGTTTGTCAATAATTTTGCCTCCAGTTTTACTGCGTGGCATGGTCTAGCCAAACTACTTAGAGATATCTCAGTAACAGAACATACCATGGCTTTGACTACTTTTATGCATCTTCCTTTCTAAGTCCTATAAACCACATTGTTGTTTTGCAAGTATATATGGAATTATAGCTATTCTTCCACGGTATGTATTTCCTTTACTGATGTACCAAATTACATTCTATTACTTTGTATTCATGCCTTTACATATACCCAATAATCATTTGTTTAATTGCCAAGTCATAGCATTTTCTATGAAACTTCCAGTGACAATTAAATTCAAAAGTATGTTATAAAAATTGTGCATAAATTAATTGATGTGAAAATAGTATGAAAATGCTATGACTAATTTCATATATGTACAGTCAATTTTCAAATCTTTCACAAATGGCTACCTGGCAAATGGTAATTGTTAGATGTCATCAATTGTACCTGTTTCAAATGCAGAAAATTTAAAGCTGTTTAAAATGTTTTTTGAAAGAAGACAGGGAGAAGGAAAGGAAGGAAGGAAGGATTGAAAGAAGGAAGGGAGGGAGAGAAAGAGAAGGGAGGAAGGGAGGAATAGAGAGAGGAAGGGAGGGAAGGAAATAAAAGTAACTAGAAAAACTTGAATATAATATTAAGCAGGAAAGTGAATATACTACTTTCGATAGTGTTATAATCATTTTTTCTAAACAGTAATACTTTCAATTGAAATATGAATATCAAGTGATAAAAATAAATATTTCAAGATATTTTAGTTTCATCACTACATATGCAGAAGATAATTAAATCATTTGAATTGTTGAGCTAATGTCATATATAATTATAAATTTATAAACATGTATAAATTTATAATAATAATAATAGATAATTGCATCAACCTTAGCTTTCTAAGGTAACTGTCTACATTTAGCTCAAAAAAATGTATTGTTAAACACTTTTATGCAATTCAAAATCTCATCAGGAAAACTTAGGTTAAAATGTAGAATCCAACATGCTAACATATAGTTTTTTTCCTCAGGGGCAAAAATGGTTTTCAAATATGCAAAAATGCACATTGCTCTGATTACTCTGTTACGTGTTTGTTGAAAAAATTTATGAGGCAATTAGAGTAACTTGTTTGCATTATTCAAAGCTCAACACATGTGACTGAACTTCATCATAACTTTGGTTCAAACAGATTATTGCCTATTGACGGTGAATGATGGTTATGGAGCTTTATTTCATGAAAAGTGAATGCTGCACAACTATACTTACTGATTACTCAGGTAAATTTGTATTTTTAAAACTGTTACAAAATCCACTATTTCAAAAGAGATGACTTCCTTTCATCCCTTAACTCTGTCTCATAAGTCACATCCGTGACTTTCCGAGAATCGCTGGCCTGAGCTGTCTCCTTAATTAAGTGTTCAGTGACACAGAGTGACTCAAACTTAATATTTAATATCTCTGTCAAATAAGGTTATATTTTATTGCTTATTGTGAAATACATTAAATATATTCAATTGCCAAGAAAGAAAACAAAATTCTGTCCCTTAAAACCTAGGGAAAAAAATCACATTCCTGAATGCTTCTAGACAGTATGATAAAGCTTAACAAACACTTTAAAAAATAAACCCTTTAATTTCAGAATCACATCTACATTTTGCAAAGCAATTCCACTTGGACTTTTATTTACTTTTACAATTATTACTTTGGTGAACATTATTTAAACTGTTTTATTCAGTGTATCACAAAACATTAATAAGTATTGAAAATGATTTAGTGTAAAATATTTTTTGCAAAATAGTTATTAAACACAACAAATGAATTCTTTAGTGAAACACTTTCGAAATATAATATTATACTATCAATTTTAAATATCCATAAAGGATAAATGGTGATGTAGCATTTCTGAAAAACTTCCCCCCATTTCTTTTTTATGGAATACCTATTTTAAATCTTGTATATGATTTTTCTGTGGAGTGTGGTCTGAAAATGTTAACATATGAGTTATTATAGAAATATCAAGCAACACTTAAATAGATTATATCACTGATCATCTGTGATATCTAACCTAAAATTTACAAAGACCATTATAATATGCATAGAAGGAAATCTTTAAATTATTATTTTCAATGAAATATTTCAAGAGATCATTCTGAATTTATCACTTGCATACTAAGTGATAGTAAGTTTTATAAATATTTAACAATTAAAAAATATATGTAGTAATAAAAACAGCAGCAAAAAGCCTGAAAGATTACATATATCTCTCAGAATGTTGCACAAAAAGAAAAATAAACAGCACAACAGAAAAGATTTAAAAATTATAAAGAATAAAGCTATAATATCTAACATTCAGTTAAAAGGAGTTCCAGAAATAGAGAAATGGTAAGTGTAGGTTGGAAAAATCATCAAATAAACAATAGAAGAATATTTTTCAAGTTCTAGGAAGACTTGAATCTTTAGAACAAACGACAGGCTGTGACAACTGGAATGAACTAAAAGAGACTGACATAGTTTACATATTGATGAAGTTTCAGAAAGTCACTGACTATGAAAATTCCCGTATCCGTCAACGATGGGGAAAAATGTATGTATTTTCAAAGAGAACAAGAATTTGAGTGGCATCAGACCCATTGCTGCATAAACCAAATGCCATAAAAACAATAAACTAAAATTATAAAAGAAAATAATTCTAAACTCAAAAATCAATACCTAGCCAAACTATCAATCGAACATGTGAGAATGAATGAAGATACCATCAGACATGTAAGGAATCAAGTAATTAACTTCTCAAGAACTCTTCCATTAAGAAGAGAAAGACAGAAAGCAGAATATGTGGGCGACAAAAATTAGAGAACTTGAGCAAAGAATCCAATTAGAAGAAGTCCCAGGATGATAACTTTAATATCATACTTAAAATAATAGGTCTAACTGCAGCAGGAGTTCAATAGACTGAGAATTATGTAAAAAGTGGACAATAAAATAAATATTATTGAATATATAAAATCAGTGATAAAAAACAATATCAAAATATAAGGACAGTGGTTCATAATTATCAACCCAAATGGGTCGATAATGGTTGTTCCCCAAAATAAAACGGCATACACTGTAGATTAACAAACAAAAAGCTATTTATGAAAGAATTTTCTTGTCAATATTTGGATTACTTTTTCAATAAGAAAATTAATTTTGAAGTTTCCTATATAAATTATAATTGCATATATAATTTTATAAGCATCACCTTAAAAATAAAAGTACCTTTGTTCTTTAAATTTCTCTTCTATAAGATTATTGTATTATATTACAGCCATGCATTGATTATCAATAGGAATATGTTCAGAGAAATGTGGTGTTTGATGATTTCATCATTACGTGAACATAATGGGGTACACCTACACACATCCAGATGATACAGCTTACTACACACCGAGGCTATATGGTAGGGACAATCGTTCCTAAGCTACAAAACTACACAGCATGATACTATATTGAATGCTTTAGACAATTGTAAAACAATGGTAAGTGTTTATATAACTGAACATATCTAAACATAGAAAAGGTAGTACATTGTGCTACTGCATTAAAACAATTAGGCGATGGGAATTTTTCAGTACCATTATAATCTTAAGGGACCACCATTATATATGATTTTGTTGTTGACTAAAATGTTGTTAAGGGGCACAAGGCTATGTGTTATATTGTATTTTGTCTGGTTGCCTTCTGTGATGTTTGTTTCGCACTTAATAAGCAGATCCCACTTGCCTAGCCAAAGTAGTGACATGTAATTTAGACTAGGCCTAAGTAGTTACTCACATTTTCATCCTCAGTGACATGCTTGGTTAGTATTCCTGACCCAGGCTGAGGTATTGATTTTCACTCTCTATAATTCTAATAATGAGTGGAAACTCAGGATTGGAGTCTTCTTCATTTCACAGTGCACTAGAGAGCGGAGTTTTGAAAACCCCTGTTGCAGAGGTCTCCGAAACTGTCTTTTCCAAAATTTGTTTAGATAATCTTTTAAAAAATCTTTCCAGCTACTCCAGGATATTGTTCAATAAACCCTATATAATTATTTACATATATGTTTAATTTATTGTATTTTAAATACCCTTAATTTATTTTAAATTTGTATTTGATTAATTTGAATTCTGTTGTTTAAAAACCAAAGGAATCTTAGTTACCCCAAGAGTAAATTGCAGGCAAAAGTCTTATTATTAAGTGATTGCTCCTTTCTCTTACCACAATATATTCTGCATACAAAAGCCCATTTGATCTAATTAAAATATAAGTTTGATAATTTTATGCCTATCTTTAGAACCCTTGTTTGGTTTCTCTTATTACACAACATAAAAGTGAAAGATTGTAAAAAGGCTTCAGGCCCTGTGCAATCTCTCCCTTTGTTGTATCTCTGATTTCATCCCTTACTCTTATGCTGTTTTTTCATCTGCTAAAGCCACCTTAGACTTGTTACTGCTTCTTGGAACATGCCTCAGGGCCTTTGCATAAGCAGTCTCCTCTTCCCAACAGCCCTATCCACAGTTATCCAAGTGGCTTATTCCCTTCCTCCAGATATTTGCTCAAATATCACAAAGGCCTAATTTGTGTGTTTGTAATAGTAACTGCTACCAAATCTTTAGACTAACAATTTGTACATAAAAATTTTCCAAATAAAAAGGAGTCCAGAAACCTTTGAAAAAGACAAATAAACAACAACAAAAAAACACATGCATATTCTTAGTGTTCTTTTAGCTTTTCTTCCCTCCTCTAAAATACTAGGGGGCTTTATTCCATATAATTAAAATAAATGTTACAGAGCAACTGGACATAAGTTTCCAGTTAGTACAAATTCCTGAGGAATTGAATTTAAATCAATTTCACTGTATAGAATGGGCATTGTGCGGAGTAAAGTGATAATTCAAATTCTAACAAAATTTGTCTAAGTTAATTGCAGTAAGTTTCTGAATCCAAAGTGATTTTTTTCATCAATTCCTGAATGTATAAGTTGAATGAGATATCTGGCACACAGCAGCATTCTCACTGTGATTATCTGACTATTGGAATCTGGTCAGCTTAGGATAGACACAGTCATCCACATAATCATAATAATGATAATGATAATAACAACACATTATGGCTATTTTCCATCCCTAAGGGATATGAAGATTAGTGAGAACTTTGAAAACTTAAAAGATCCCAGCCCTATGGTTCATAGCATATTCCTAGTCACTTGACTACTTTAGTTACTACAAAAGATTAATAAATTTTTAGTAACAATCAATTACTTTATACTTATCATTTAATAGTTATGACTGTGCCTGCTATCCAGATGAATTCTGCTTATTAGAGCATGCAAATGTATGCCTTGGCACTAGGTAAGCTTTTATTGATCTAGCAATTACATTTCAATGGAACACAGAATAAAAGAGAGTAACTTGCTTTCATCTGGCAGGAACTGCCTCTGTGGTATACCTGTGCCTCTGGGATAAATTACCCTTCTAGTTCTGTGCCATATAAAGTTTGCTGGAATGTTATTTGATTCACTGTCCCATAGGATGTTATACTGTTCCACTGTATTTCTGATAGAGTCTAAAGCTACTATAATAATAACAATATTAGTAGTAATGGCAACACCAACTAATATTTATTGTATTTACAAGTTAATTTACTCAGTTAGTTCTCAGCATAAACCAGATAAAAATATTACTGTTATATTCTTCATTTTTATAATTAAGGAGAAAGACTTACAAGGATGTTAAATAACTTGCTACCAGTCACAGCGGAAAAGGAGCTGAATGGAATTTAGCCTCAGGCTACCTGATACTCAAATTGGACACTTATTCATTATATTAAACTCTTTCCCCAACTATTAGAGAAATTAGAATGAGCAAATTCCTTTTATGTTATAATAAAAACACAAATGAGAAAAGGAGGAAAATATATTTCTTGAAAAGATATATATTTAGTTTAACTCAAAAGATGAAACAAAAATCAAGAAATATGATGAGCTGAAAAGGTTTTGGCCAAAGATGAAACCTGTAAAATAGAAATTTGAAAAACATCAGTGATAAATTTATTTGTGGTCATTCACAGAATTGCTTACTTAATCATATATGTTTTCTTTCTTTCTCTTGCTTTTTTCTACTGTTAAATACAGAGAATGTTAGTTGATTTAGTTCACAGATCTCAGAATACTGTGATGGTATATGACAGAGCAGCAGGAAGAATGGACATAACCCAGATGTTTTAGTGCATTTTGTATTGCTATAAGAGAATTCTATACACTGTTATTTCTTACAGTTCTGGAGGCTGGGAGAGCCTCCCAAAATCAAGAAGCTGCCCCTGGTGAGGACCTTCTTGCTGCCTTCATAACATGTTGCCATTTCATAACGTGGCAGAGGGCATCACATAGTGTGGGGGCAAGAGCATGTCAGCTCAGGTCTCTCCTTCTCTCTCTATAAAGCCACTAATTCCATCATGGGGGCCCTGCCCTCATGACGTAATCTGAACCTAACTACCTTCCAAAGGGCCCACCTCCAAATACCATCCATATATGAATTTGGGGATCAAGCTTCCAACACATGAACTTTGGGGGACACATTCAAAACCATAGCATTCCACCACTAACCCCCAAATTCATGTTCTTTTCACATGCAAAATACATACATTCCATTTCAGTAGCACCAAAATCTTAACTTGTTCCACTAACAACTAAGAAGTCCAAAGTCTAGACCCTGATCTAAATTTTATACATACATAGAAAAATGAATGGTTAGTACTTGCCTAAGACTTTGGACAGGTATTACATGCACAATGATTTCAATGGTTTTTGCTTGCCTATTACTCCTCTTCTGCTGTCTAATCTCTATGGCAACAAAGAGAAACAGTATGTGATACAGACTGGCTTGATCAAAATATCTCAAGTCCCTGAGACTCAGGTGATCTTTTCTGTGAACATTAATCTATAACAGAGAAGCTGAGGGATTATTAAATTACATTATTTTGAGGCCACACCATGGTAAGAATGTTTCTGATCTCCTGCTGATTGTCAGCTTGGTGTTGTCTTGATCTTTCTTTCCCTAAACTTGAATGTTCACCTTTGGCTATTTCACTATCCTTTACAGAAGTCCTTTTCTTGTTTAATTTGTAAGTTTTATAAGTTAGTAGAATCTGAGTCTCCTTTTGCTCATTGTTAATCTTGCAAAGAACCTAAAGTGCTACCAAATTAAAGCAACATCCACATCAATTTGAGTTCAGAAATTTTTAATCAATAATTTTATCAATAATTAGTTCATCAAAACATTAAGGCAAAAGAATTATCAGATACACTAGTCTCATAGAAAGTTATTTTCTCTTTCACTGAGATATAAGTCAAAATTTGCTATTACTGATAGAGATCATTTTGTTGGAAAATTTTGGTGATCAACATTAAAAACAATTTAAAATATCGAAGTAAGCACACATAAGTTTAGAATTACAGTTATTGAATGAATAAAAATTATTTTACTGCTAACTTGACATTTACCTGGAGTAGCAGTTAGAAAAATAAAATGATTATTTTAGTGAAAAACACTATATGTTATAATGACATTGTTAAAATTACCATGCAGCAGAATGATAGGGTGCTTTGATTGTGCATATGAGATTTCTTAAATGAGATTGAATAAAGTCTAAAGGACTAACACAGTTTAGGTCATGCAATGAAAACTCAATAAATATTTGATGATTTAGTGTATTAATGAAAACGTTAACACAACTTAAACCTTGAAGAACTTTCTCCAGTTGGATATGTTAGACAATATCTGAAAGAAAAGATTAATTTGATTATCTTGGGGTAATTAGATCAAAAAGAAAATATAAAATTAGAAAGCAAATAGTAGTATAGGAGAAATATTCATAGGTAATTTAATAGAAAATGGTTACCTTTAAAATGTAAAATTATATAGTCTTTCCACCTCTTAGTCACTCACTGACAAAGAGGCAATAGAGTTCATGTTATAAAGGAGTTAAAAAAAAAAACTGACAGACATTGCAAATGTTCTCTTTCAGCTCCAGAAAAATGCAAATTAAGTCAACAATAAAATGTCATTTTGAATGCTTTTTAAAAAAAAAAAAATCCCAAATGATGGTAATGATAAGACAACATTCTTTTGGAAAGAATTTTAGAATTTTAATAATTATTCTTTTTAATTATCTTTCCCTACCTTACTCTTCTAAACAGTGGCTAAGTGCAATTCATTCTGCCTTCTGAAGTACTACTCTGATCTCCTTTCTTCCCCATCACCCACAGATGCCACTTTAGCACTTAAGCTATCTGAATTCCCACAATTACCTTCTATTTTGTCCCTCAGCCTCCAGTCTGATTCCTCTTTGTACATTCTCCTCATTCAGCCACAGAGTGATTTTGATCATGCCACACCTTTGCTTAAAACCATTGTAATAGTATCCCTTTGCCTTCACTTAAGGTCAAACTGCTCAGTATGTTTTTAAGAACCTTCAATTACTTTTCTCTTCCTGTTCAATTATTTATCATAAGGCCACATTCCCTTTTCCCTATCTCCCATTCCACAACCCCCAAATCTAAGTTCCAGGTAGCTTACCTTCCATTTTGTGATGTTTTCACTTGCCCCTTTAACTTGGCCCAACTCTTTTCTTTGCAGAACATTCTTCTCCTAGCCTGATTAAACTTTAAGCATCCTAACATAAAATTCAGTTTTAATATCAGTAACTTCCTTCATCATTACAACTAGTTCTCTTCCAGTCTACTCACTTAGAAACTTATAATTACCCTATTACATCAACATGCATCACATATGGCAGAGGGTATCTCCTTTTTTTTTCCTTGAAGCTTTGTTCACTTTGCTGCCTTCAGTACAAATAAATTTGATGAATGAATTGATTAATCAATGAAAATTCACTAAATGTGGAATATTTGGCACAGTATTGTCAATTCTAAAACCCTTTCCAAGAAATATAATCCTTAATATGATAAAAAAGTGTACATAATAGTTGTTATAATGATATTTAGAACAGAACATTATGAAAAAAATCTACAGTTTTAAATACAGCATATTATTATACTTAAATAGATTAGGATGGCAGGAGGCACTCGCTGTTTATCTGTTTACTTTCAAAATTTATTCTCCTGGAAATCATCTCTCCATCTTTCTTACCATTTCCTCTCAAGGAGTAGGCCCCTGACTAGCTTAAACCAATCTGCACAGTCTGTTTTTCCTAACCCATAATTGGCTTCAAGATTAACCAAAAAGCCATTCAGAGACAATGTAGCTGAAAGATTATTTCAAGAGAAGAAAAAGTCTTTTTTCTTTTTCCACTAGAAAGTGGAATGTGATTGTAGTTTAAGGATATTAGGTCTGGCACAGGAACATGAATTTTTAATTTTTAATTAAATTTTTATTATTAGGTAAGTATACGTTCATATGTTGTTATAAGAGATAATACAGAGAGTTTCTATGTACCCTTCACCTAGTTTTGCCCAATGGTAATATTTTGCAAAACTACAGTGTCACAACCAATAAATTGACATTGATACACTTAAGATATTGATCACTTGCATTACAAGGACCTCTGAGGTTGTCCTTTTATGATGGCTCCCCTCATTCTCTCTTACTGTATCCCTCTTCCCTATCCCTGACCCCTAGCAACCCTTAATCTGGTATCTATTTCTATAATTTTGTCATTTCAAGAATGTTACATATTTTACATAGAATCATAAAGTTCCTAACTTTTTAAGATTGGGTTGTCCATGTGTTATAATTCCTTGAACATTCATTCAAGGTGTTGAGTTTATCAGTAATCCCTGCTTTTTTATTACTAACTAGTATTTCATGGTATGGATATATGACTGTTTAAACATTTACCTATTGAAGGATATACTGGTTTTGAGCTATAAAAATAAAGCTACTATAAGTATTTATATACAGGCTTTTGGGTGAACATAAACTTTCATTTCTCCGGCATTGGTGAACAATAAGAGTGCAATTGCTGTTTTATATGTTTAATTTCATAAGAAACTGTCAAATCATTTTTCAGAGTATCTGTACCATTTTACATTTCCACCAGCAATGTGTGAATAATCAAGTTTCTCTGCATTCTTACCAACATTTTATGTTGTTACTGGCCACTGAGTTGGAGGTTTTTCCGTGTCCTTGGTGGCCATACGGGGAAAAAAAAATTTAGGTTGTACCATGTAAGCCAAGCAAGCAACAGCTTTTATTGAAAGTGAAAGTACACTCTCAGGAAAGAGAGCAGCTGCTCTGAGAGAAAGTGGTTTTAAATCTTTTGTAATTTTACTAAATTTGGGAGGAATAGTCAAGACCAATGTGTAGACTTTTACTAAGAATTTAGGTAGTAATTCCTAGAATTGGGTTCCCTCCCATTTTCATATTTTATATAATTGTCTCTGAACTGTCCTGGTGATTTCAAGGGCAGAGATCTTTTAAAACCACAATGTAAATAATACTGTAATTAGCCAAAGTGCATGTAAGGTGACAGAGACAGCTTACAAACGAGTTGAAGCCAGTTCTTGCCTGTGGTTATCAGCCCCTCTAGTTAGCTTCCGCTGGAGTGTCCTTTACTTTAACCCCTGCACCCAATCTGCAAACCCCTGCATCCAGTCTCAGCTCTGTCACCTGGTTTCCTATCTAACACTGTTGTCACTATTTTATATTTTAGCCACTCTGAAAGGTGAAGTGATATTTCATTGTGGTTTTAATTTGTATCCCCCATTAACTTTAATCTAGCAGCATATATTTTCATGTGTTTATTTGCCATATGTATATTCTCTTCATTGAATGCCTGCTCATTTCTTTTGTCTATATTCTAATTGAATTTCCTTCCTTCTCTTCTTTGCTTTGCCCTTCCTTCCTTCCTTCCTTCCTTCCTTCTTTCCTTCCTTTTTTTATTTTTCTCTTTCTCTTCCTTCATTTCTCTCTTTCCTCTTTTTCCTTTTTCTTCTTTTTTACTGTTCTTGGCTATGTGATTTGCAAATATTTTCTCCTAGTGTGTAGCTTATATTTTAATCTTTTAGACAAGGTCTTTCACAGAGAAAAATTATTTTTTAATTTTCATAAAACACTATTTATTAAGGTTTCCTTTTATAGATCACAGTTTTTGTGTCAAGTCTAAGAACTCTCTATACTGACACTAGATCTTGAAGTTTGTCTTTTATACTTTTTTCCTAAATGATTTTTAGCTTCATAGTTTACTATTAAGTTCATAATTCATTTTTAGATATTTTTCATATTAGGTATTCAGGTATATAATTTAGTTATGAGTTATCTGTGAAAGGTGGTCAGTCAATGAAAAAAACCTGTGAATGAGGCTGGCACCACAAAAGATAGTGATAATATTGCTCAGGCCAATGTACGAAGGGCCATAAGCCAGTGATTTTCTTTATATTGGCTTAAACAAGTTTGAATTTTGTTTGCTAATAATAGAATATTTCTAACATGTTAATATTCTTATATAGAAGTAGTTTAAATTAGTAAGGTAATTTTTACTGTTGTAAAGACAAATGTTAAAGAAAACATGGAATATAATTATATATATAGGATGATCACAACTGTGTATAAACAAATAAAAAAACTTCCCACAAATTATACATATTGTCCAATAATTAGAAAGAAGTGAAACGTTTGCCTTTCATTGGAGTTCATGTGATGGTACTTAATATATAATATTCTCTCTTTTTAAATATCTACATTTTTTAAATATTATTCCAGCAATACATGTTCTTTAAAATTTTGAAAAATAATCTTGATATAATTGACAAATTTCACTTCACTTAATTTTTTTCTTTTTTTTTGAGACAAAGTCTGGCTGTGTTGCCCTGGCTAGAGTGCCGTGGCGTCAGCCTAGCTCACAGCAACCTCAAACTCCTGGGCTCAAGCCATCCTCCTGCCTCAGCCTCCCAAGTAGCTGGGACTACAGGCATGCGCCACCATGCCCAGCTAATTCTTTCTATATGTATCTTTTTAGTTGTCCAGATAATTTCCTTCTATTTTTAGTAGAGACTGGGTCTCGCTCTTGCTCAGGCTTGTCTTGAACTCCTGACCTTAAGTGATCCACCCATCTCGGCCTCCCAGAGTGCTAGGATTACAGGCGTGAGCCACCGCGCCCGGTCCACTTTGCTTAATTTTTAAATTGTTTTTCATAGTTAAATTTATGTGTCCAAATAATTTATTTCAAATAAAAATCAAAGTAAAACATCTAATTTTGATTAAGTATTCATGCAAAACATGACATTCAACTTTATGAAACTACATACTTTTTTTAGAACTTAAATAACATTTAATATAAATAAAGTGCTAATATATGTTAAAAATTGGAAGGAAAATGTTAAAGGCAGACTACAGTTGACCTTTGATTAGCATAGGTTTGAACTGCATGAATCCACTTATATGCAGGTTTTCTTCTGCCTCTGCCACTCCTGAGACAGCAAGACCAATCTCTCCTCTTCCTTCTCCTCCAACTATTCAA